>JAEIFV010001306.1:0-66857 GCA_018904265.1 Lordiphosa collinella | reverse complement strand
TGTGTAAATTTCCTGCAGTTTTTTGTAATTCTTGCGACATAACCGGGGCTGTCCCAGAAATCTCTAGATGTTTTCGTATAAACGATTTCGTTTCAACTACAACTGCTTGCCTTGACCTTTGAAGTGTCTCCAAAATGCAAGGATGACAAAAACTAAGAAATTTGAAAATGACTGCTTAGGGCCAAGTAGACATTATTTTTGACACTTTACATAGAAAATCTTTCTAGTCTAGTTCAAAAAACCTCTAGATTTCTGAGACACCCACATATATATATATACACTGCTCGACAGCACTCTCCCCCTTTCAAAGCCTCACTGTTGGTTTTAACTTTTTTCGAATCAACGAACCAAACATTGGGTGTGGGAGCTACCTCAGGGCTTCCTTGTACTTTTGACTTGCTTCTCGGTCTACACAGTATGACAAAATCAAACTTTTGGAAAAATCCCGGGATGAGATCCTTTAACTTTAATATATGTGACTTCTGTGAGCATCACCTCATAACGAATTCAACTGTACCCTAGATTGCGTTCTATGGGTACTTTAGTAAATACTAGCAACACAAAGCTTCAAGATAATGACATTTACAAAATTCAGCAAACATGGACAGGGTCATTAGGAGTGCAATATCAAAAATTCGCTTTATTTGGTGAAGTTACCTCCAGAAGGTTTCCAACCTAAATTCTTCAATATATCCAAAACCGGAGATTTCAATTAAAATAGAAATTTATGATGGCATAATGGGCTATTGCGTATCCCTTAGAGATAATTCTTGTCAGCCAAAAAACCGGCTTTTTGGGGTTATATTTAGTGTCGTACTGTGTAATTCAATGAGTCAATAATTTAGCGAGCTATGACTAGAAGTTCATAGATAGATCAAATCAATAAGAAAGTCAAAGGGAAACTTTAGTTCATCTCAAGCTGGGCTCTAAACTTTACATTCTAAAAATATAAGTAAAATAAAAAATAATTTTGGTCCTTCGAGGCGGATCACTTTCGTGATATAATAACTACAGTCTACAAACAAAAATAATACAAAAAGCTTTAGCAAAATATGGCAATGGCCAGAAACTTCTTTATCCAATCTAGGTACATGAAAGGCACAAGACTTGCGCGATGTCTACTAAGCAGTGTTCCGTAACTTTGTTTATCAACATTTTGTGAAGCGTTATCTTCTCAAGTTTCTCAAGAAAACAAAAAACATCGCTCCAACGTGTATGTGATTTCTTAAGTATTGAAATTTATATGTTTGCATTAGAGCCCTGCAAAACCGAACTCTTCAAACGCAGCTTAGCCTAAACCTGAAAATGAAAACTGGGATGAAAAATCTAGAACCTCGAAGCATGTAGAGTGCAACAGTACATTACAATTCAATGACAACATTACTTCAAACTCCACCAGGCACAATTATTTTAAAGAGACCACAAATACGGAAGCAGAAACGACAACAGTCCAAGTCGGGATGGATGACAAAATTAAGTTTGCAAGCTTTCAACAGAATGGGTCGTTGAAAACAGCCAATCTTTCAAGCCGACTCAGAGATGGAGGTGGACCTGGAGGTGGAAAATGGTCAAAAACCGCCATACTTGCCAAATTCTTATTTTCGGTGAAACTTAGGGGATTGGTTAGACGGGAAGTTTTTCTAAGTAGAAGAATTGGGCGGAAAATGGTGCACAAACCGCGATATTTGGCAAATTTTTGATTTCAGTGAAACTTAGTTATATGCTAGTTTATATGTTTCTCATTGCTCTTTGCTAGTCAAAACTCCCAAGCCTTTTCCTCCCTACCTAACCTAATACAATTCAATTTCGATTCGATATTTTGTGGCATTTTGCTGCTTAACTTTACCCACGCCCCCGTCTCTTCCACCTGGCACGTGTGTTTACTTGCTTTGCTTTACTCACAAACAAACAACAAAAAAATCGCTTTATGCTGCTTGTTTATTTACCGTCTTGTTGCAGTTGTTGTCCGTAATTAAAAGTGGCCATTGTGCGCCATAGTCTTGTCCCTGGGCTATTATACGATATTGTAAAACAAAATATTAAGTATTTTCCTTCACTTATTTGCTCACCTGTTTCGACCGTTTCGCCGTTTACAAAAATATACATTTTTTGTTTTTGCCGGCGAATTTAATTGAAAAATTCGTGGAACTTATTAAAGTATGTTAAAGCTCAACGACTTGTTGTCAATGCGTCTGGTTCAACTGCTGTTTTTCATGGCTTAACACAGCTTTGAAGGGTCAGAAAGGAACAAGATGTAAGATTTATGTATGATCTAATAAGAAAAGTTGTATTAAGGAGAGTTATAAGTTCAAATTTGGCCTAAGGTGATAGGTTTTACTATCCAAATGTTATAATTTGGATGTTAATTGCAGGCCCTTGGTCACTTAGTATCTTCTTCTGAGTATTGAATATCGTGGTCTGAGTATGAAAGTCTGATTATCATGACTCTTTGTGTTCCGTTCCCTACGTTCCTAGATCCCTGCAAATCGAGTTAAGTTTAGTTCTTAAGTTAATGCATTATCGATGGCGACTGGGCGATAGAAAATAGCTCGATAGATTATAGGTCCATACATAAAGTCATTGAAAGTGCACGCGTTTTTAACTCGCTAAGAAAAACCTACCCCAATCCTCACCTCAAGTCTCATTAAGCGCACCTGCACCCCCTACACTCCCCAAGAGCACTACCCGCTACAGTGCAATCAGCCACTTACGAGGAAATCCATCCTCCCACATTTTCAATGTCAATGTAATGTGTGATGCATAACGTTGAAACCAAATTTTACTCCTACTAAAATCTTCCCTATCGAAATGAAAGATCATATTAAAAAGCCCTTCGGATCTCAAAGACGGGCCTTTATTTTACCGCCCCTCTCAAATTTATCCAAAACAAAGGGTAAATGATGTTGCGATCTAAACAGATACGAGTCTAGGTTCAAACCAAAGCTTTTTACCTTACCAGAGGTCTGCAAGAGTGCCTGTTCTCTTGACTACCAGAGCTATTGCTGTAAAAGCAGATGCAGTGCGACAGACACCCAAAATATGCAGTCAAGTCAATCGTACTAGTATCTCTGTGACTAGTATCCATCCAGAAGTCTACCAACCTTCTGGAATATCTCGTAATCAGAGGAAGTTGCATAGTCAAGCTGTTCTTAAGAGCACTTTGACTGTGCCGCTGATCTTTTACTGAGATGGCTTAGCACTCATAAAATGAATCTCGCTTGGGTGCCTGAACTGCAACATCGAAGGCAACAAGATAAGAGCAGCATAGGGTTGCCACTTGCAACTTTTTAACTACAAACATAAGAAACCAACTATCGAATAACCATCAATCAATGGCAAACGATTCACACATGTGAAGTATGGCCAACTATGGATATTAAAACAAGTGTGGAGAGACTGGTTTACCTCCCCAATTGGCAAAGTTAAAACCAACCAAATGAAATTAACACGGCGCGCAAATAATTTAACAAGTCTTCTTTATTTGAGCTCTCATGTGCAAGTGACTCGCCTGCTCTTTACAAAAGTCCTAATGCGACCAATGCGTCGCTGGCGACTGCGCTGCTGCAAGTGAGCTTGAGAAAGCGACTGCGCAGCTGCAATGTCTAATTATAGAACAGGCGAGGGAGAAATATGTATAACAAGAGCGAGTGTCAAAGCAAATAAACATAATTTAGTGGCAGATGGCCTTTGATTTGTTTGTCGTTAATTATAGGTTGGCAAAGTCTTAGAACTTTACATGGGCGGCAAGGCGCAGGGGTTCTTGCCCGAACAACAAGTAAAGGCGATGTAGTCGAGTGTCCCGAGTGTCCAAAATACCCTGTTCCCTTGATTTCGTGTGTTTTCATTAATTTTCTACGAATATGTACACACACTCACACATACACGAACGCGCGCTCGCGCTAGCTGACAATTCTGGACACCCGCAATGACTTCTATAGAAGCTGGAATTTAGTTGATCAAAAAAGGAGAGTGAACTTCACTTCTTCTGAAGGCGACTCGCAGTTTTGGGTTGTACTTTCCTAAAATATCTGTCAGACATCTCTGAAACGGATGTTAACTCTTTGCTCGAGTTCGTGCTTCTATCTAAATGGCTTAACTCCCTCTAAGAGCACATCGTAGATTGGGTTGTATTGACCATTGCAACCTTACCTATTTCTGTGACTGAATGGCTTGTGTGATCTTCTTTGGCTGCGGTGTGGGTTGTTAAGCTCACAGTACACACACTACGAATAAAAAGAAGTTTGCATTTGATATCCTTATCTTGACTACATCTCCCCCTCTCTCTCTTTCTCTCTCTGTCTTTTTCAGCTGCCCTCTCGTGCTTTGAGTTCCATGCAAAAGCTAACCGCCTTGGACTTTGACTACAATGAGATCGTGCGCATTGAGGACTACAGCTTCTATGGCCTGCGCTTGTCCAAGCTAAACATCAAGGGTAATCGCCTGCAAAGTATTCCAGAGAATGCGTTCGCAGGTCTCGAAGAGTGCATGCAAGAGATTGACCTATCCGAGAATGGTTTGCGTACCTTCCCCATGATGGCCTTGCGCAAGCTGGATCATCTCAGGATACTCCGTTTGTCGAACAACAAAATAGCCACCTTCTATGGGGACATACAGCTGGCCACGAACAATGCCTCGGCAGTGGCAGCAGCGGCTGCTGTCCTCCAGTTGCCCTCACTCATCTTCTTGGATCTCAGTTCGAATCAGTTTAGTGAGATTGTGCACGATTGCTTTCGTGCATTCCCGCAGCTAAAGACGCTCTCGTTTTATGCCAATCAGATAGAACTGGTACAGCCGGAGGCCTTTAAGAGTCTGAAGGAGCTGATGTCGCTGGATATGTCGCATAATAGGATTATCGCATTGGATGCCAAGGTCTTTGATAGGAACAAGAGATTGCAGACAGTGGACCTGAGTCACAATCACATACACAGTATCAGTGGGGTGTTCTCGAATCTGCCCCAGCTGAGGGAGGTGTTCCTGTCGGAGAACAATATACTGGAGCTGCCGGCGGATGCGTTTACCAATTCGACGAATGTGGATGTGATTTACCTGGAGACGAATGCCATTGGGCATATCGATCCGAATGTGTTTAGTACATTGACGAATCTGGATCATTTGTATTTGCGTTCGAATTTTATACCCTTGGTGCCGGTGACGCTGTTTGACAAGTGCACGCGGCTATCGTCCCTGTCACTGGACAATAATGAGATACAGGACCTGGAGATAGGCATGTTTCGTAAGCTGGAACAGCTGAGAGAGGTGCGACTGCATAATAATCGTATAAGAAGAGTGAGGAAGGGAGTGTTTGAACCTCTGCCTGCTCTGCAGGAGCTGCACATACAGAAGAATAACATAGAGGACATTGAACCGGGAGCATTTCATACGTTGACCAATATGCAGCATATCAATCTGCAGGATAATCAGCTGACGGTGCTGGAGGATATTTTCCCGGAACAGAACTCTTCCCTGCTGTCCATACAACTGGAGTCTAACTACCTGAACAAGGTGCATGCGCGCACCTTTCGCCAACAGCAACGCATACAGATCATGTGGTTGAGGGACAATCAGCTGACACGTGTGGAACGCTCGCTGTTTGTGGACACCCCGCACCTGGGTAGACTCTATCTGAGTCAGAACCACATCAGGGACATCGAAAAGGATACTTTTAAAAGCCTCGAACAGCTCAAGTTTTTGGATTTGAGTGGCAATCAGCTGAAGCAACTGCGTAGGGAGTACTTCGGCTCGCTAAAGAGTCTCGAAGAGTTGGTGTTGTCCCACAATCACATCGAGGCCATCGAGGGTTATGCCTTTAGTCAACTCAAACAGTTGAAATCCCTGGATCTGTCGCACAATCCTTTGGTACAACTCACACGTGACATCTTCCAGGAGGAGCTGCCGCTGAACTCTCTCAATTTGGGCAACAGTTCTTTGCGTAAGCTGGAGCTTAACACCTTCAAGTCGCTGCAGAATCTCAACGAGCTGAATCTGGAAAGGAATCAACTGTCACCGGCGGACATACAGAAACTAGATGTGCCCAGTCTGAGGCGTCTCAATTTGTCGCACAACAATTTCAGTCATGTGGGTTTGGGTGCTCTGCCCGGTGGCATTATGGCCGGCATGTTCGACAAGCTGCGTTCCCTGCAGCAGCTATCCATGGCCAATTGTAGCCTCTACCACATACCCGATCAGCTGTTTGCCAAGAACACCAACCTGGTTAGGCTAGATCTGTGCGACAATCAGTTAACCCAAATGAATCGCAACATTTTTAGCGGTCTGAATGTCTTCAAGGACCTGAAAATCTGTCGCAACCAACTGATCGAATTCCCCCACATAGCCCTGTACAATCTCAGCACCCTGGAATCCCTGGACTTGTCCCGCAATCATCTCAGCTCCATTGACTTCTTCAAGCTAAGCGGCACCCTAAACCTACGTCAGCTCATACTCAAAGACAACAAAATCAACTCCCTGAGCGGCTTCAATGCTGTCAACCTTACCCAACTGGATACTGTAGATCTCAGTGGCAATCTCTTGCTCTCCCTGCCCGCCAACTTTCTGCGTCACTCCATCAATCTGCAGCGTGTGGACCTCTCGAGCAATCGTTTTCTGCAAATACCCAGCTCTGCTTTGTCCGACATCTCCATACCTCGACTCTCCTGGCTCAATCTCACCGGCAATCCCATCAACAAAATCTACACCGTCAAAGAGGAACGCTATCCCTACCTTAAAGAACTCTACATCTGTCAGACCAATCTCTCCATTCTCACCTCCAAGGACTTTGAGGCTTTTCAGGCACTGCAGCATTTGCATTTGGTCAATAATCGCATCACACGCATATCACCCGGGGCCTTTAAGAGTCTGACCAATCTGCTGACCCTGGATGTGAGTGTAAATGAAATGGAAATGTTGCCCAAGGAACGTCTGCAGGGTCTGCGCCTGTTGAGGCTGCTGAATATCTCCCATAATACGCTGAAAGATTTGGAAGAGTTTAGCCCCGATTTGAGTCAAATGCAGACTCTGGATTTGAGCTTCAATCAGTTGGATCGCATTTCGAAAAAGACTTTCCGAAATCTGCATGGCCTGGTGGAGTTGATGTTGATGGGCAACCGCATGACGGTGCTTTCGAATGATGCTTTTCGCTATTTGAGAAAGTTGCATTTGTTGGACCTAAGGAAGAACTACTTTGAGCTGGTGCCGCTGGATCCGTTGAAGCCACTGGAGACCAATTTGAGAACGCTTAAGCTGGAGGGTGAGTAGAGAAAAGTTTTCCCTTTCCCTTTTTTAAGAAAATTATTCCTATGATTTCTTAAAGATAGCGTCTATAGTGTTTTGAGTTGTACATTAAGGTGGTAGAGAAATATAAGTTAGATTCTTAGTTTAGTGGGTTAAATAGGTCGTGCCGAATCTGAAGGGCTTAGTCTCAGGAAATTTATCTACTCGACGGGGTGTGTTCAGAGGGGGTAAGTCGCATAGATGGACTTCCTCTGGAGTTTGGACACACATCTGCAAACTGTGAGTACAATGATCTGGGCAGCCATTTTTCTGTTGCGCTGATGGCACTAGGTTTGCTCTTGAGTTCATTGAGGGTGAGCTCAGCTGTCGGCTTGTTGATTTCTTCTAGTTTTACTAGTTGGGCATCGATTGTTCGTCTTCATCTTGTACGTAAGGAATGTGAGACCATAAGCAAGTTATGGTTAGCGTGGTAGCCATATAGTATATCCTAAACTGTGTCAGAGAGGGCATATTGAATGACTAAGAAAACGATAAGCACTTCTCTTAGTTAGATTTACGATGACTCCAGGCATCACGCTCATAACCGATTAGATGGACCAGTTGATATCCATATATAGATAATATCGTCTGCAGCATTACTAAGATAGGTTGCTTTTCCTGGAACATGAAAATAATCCTATAAAAAGATAAGCTGACATATTCTCATCTCACGTCTGTCCGTCTGTCTGTATGAAAACCTAGATCTCAGAGACTAGAAGAGCTAGAGCAACCAAATATGAAATGTAAACTCCTATTGTCTGCACGCAGAGCGGATACCGGGGCGGGGGCGGGGTTAATCCCCTCTCGTTTGAGCTATGACAATGTTGAAGTAAGTGTGCGATATAGTGCGTTCCAAATTGCTGAAAAAAAGTAACACCTAGAACAACAGCAATGCGTTATTTTCAATCTAGTTTCGGACCTTGTGAAAACCTTGCAAAACATTGCCATGAACCATGAACCATGATTGAGAAGAAAGACAATCGGGAAAAAACTCGTCCAACCACATTCATTCCAACCGAAAACCAATTCTTAAGTGCCACAAAAACTCTTTCGGTTGGTTTCAAACCTCTCGTGTTTCGGGAGGAAATTTAGCCTAACTCACCATCCAAACAGTTTTGATAGGCATTTCATTTGCATTTCAATTATAATTCGCAAAACCAACCGAAGGCTGCCATATCAACCAAAACCGATATAGGGATTGAGGTCGTACTCAATTCACCATTAATATTTATTGCTGGAGAAACCAGCTCCGAGCGCTGGCTTCGCGTTCGCTTGTCATGCACACACTAAATCTCCTGGAGATGAGAGATGAATAGGCCTCGTGTTAGTGTGACCATAGCCGTCAGAGTAATCGATAGTCGTTCGTCTGTAGTGGTGGCAGAGTGGCCACACCTACTTGCTACTGGCGCCATCTACCTGCCTGACTAGCGCTACATGAGTAATTCGACATCAACAAACGTTTCAAGGGTTGCCAATCTTTTCGGGACTCGCATGGAAGATTGCCGGAAGATTCAATCTTCTAGCAATCTCCAATATGTGCGTGTTCTGAAGCTTTTTTATGAGCATTTACCGTCATAATGTGCTCAAAAAGTAGCCCGGAATGATCGATTTTTTCTATGAAAACAGTCGCACTTTATTTGGAAGATTTTTGAGTTTAATCTGACTCTTTTCTGACACAGATTTAAGTACTTTCACCCACCCAGTGAAGCATATAAAAACCTCAAAAAAGACACATCAAAGTTACATTTCTAGGCACTTTAAGCCAAACATCCAATCAAAAGAAAATTGTGGATTACCTGCCTACTTCAACTCTGAAAATATTAAGACATAAGTGCTTTTTATAAGCTCATGCTCATAATGCTCCGAATATGCTCAAATTTATGTGCCTACTCCACAAAAGGCTCTTAAGCTCGACTCTTTTCAGGCTCATCATTTGGAGACCTCCTAACTTTGCTTGCTGGGTCAATCGCCCAAATGTTTACAGGGTAGTGTTGGGTTGTTCCTGAGTGAGTGAACAAAACTGAGTTGTTCACTAAACTGAACAAGTGAACATGTTCTTCATTAATTGTTAATTTTTGTTCAGTCAGAGCTGTTCAGTTGTTCTTGTTCACTCGCCTTTTTCTGTAAGTTGTTCTTGTTCAGACAGAGTTGTTCATTTGTTACTGTTTGTTCACTCTTGTTCTGTGAGTTGTTCAGTCTCTGTTGTTCACTTGCCCTTGGTTAGCCGCTCTTGTTCTGTGTGTTGAGTTGTTCAAAGTCCTAGGACGTTTTATCCTCCATTTGAATATGTCAAGAAATCAATTTGCAATGAGGAGCCTATAAAGTTCTTCTCCAAGCGAGTATAAAGTAAACCAAGGAGAAGCCCTCGAAGACAAGAGTGGTTAGATCGTTGCGGAAACGTATACTGCACTCTAAGAGTCAGTTGTCGCTCCGAAGTTAAGCATAGAGAAGATGTTGGATATTTGATTTGTTGTCTCTACTATAAGTTTCTCCCCAAAACTAGACCCTTAATTATTTACCCCAACCTGTACACTGTCAATTAGCCGGGTTTTTGCTCAATTTCCGCTCTGATGTGCATCTATTATCATTTGTCCCCCCATCTCAACCGCGCCCCATTTGTCCCCACTTGTGTATTTGCAGAGAATCCACTGCATTGCAGTTGCGACGCCCAAAAGCTCTGGGAATGGCTGAGGGATCATCGCAAATGGTCACTTTCGCCAACTGGCGGCATTGATGGCATTAATTACCTGAGGTGCGAACACCCCACCGAGCTGCGTGGCAAGGTGTTTGGCCGCATGGAGCCGCAGCAGTTCTGCGATGCCCCATTAATACCCAAAATGGCCATACAGGACATCCAGCCGTATTCCGTTGTTGTTTCCTGGCAGAGTCGCGACCATTTAGGCCTGAATGGCTTTGAAATTGTTTACCATGCCACGGGCGATGGTTTGGCGGCGGCAGCGGCGGCGCCGGCTGGTGGGGAGCGGGAGCGGCAGCGTGGAATGGGAACCGAGGAGACAACAATGATGAGACAACGCGAACGTGAGGAGGAGACGAACCAGCAACAACAACAACGGCCCATGCTATTGGCCACAGATGAGGTGAGTGTGGGGCACAGATTTGAAAGTAATTTGAGGGTAAATAGTCAAAGCTTAATCAAGGAGTGGAAGGGAAGGGGAGGGAGTTCGAACAGAAATTTCTTAATCCAGCGAGCTTCTCCCCTCCGGGACACATTTTTTAATAATATTCGACCCCGCTGCTGACAATTTTGCTTAATTTATTCCACAGATCTACGGCAAACGGCTAAATGGCACCGCCAGCTCCACGAAGCTCACGAAACTCAGTCCCAACACGCGCTATCACATCTGCGTCATCGGCACGGGTAATTGGCTCTCGGAGCCCTTGGCCCTGGCCCTGCAAAGGCTCCACTACAATGAGACGCGTGATGAGCTGCTGTTGGCAGCCATGGCCGGTGGCGATATACCCGTCGGTGCCTCGCCCCCCCTACCGGAGCCCTACTCCCCGTACTCGCATCTGGCCATGCAACAGCAGGACTCGCTGCTGCTGCTGGACAACGCCATCAACACGGACAATGTCCTCCACGAAGTGTTGAAGAACTCGCACATTTCAGCCTGCACGGATGTGCAGACTCTGGACTCCACACCCAGCCTCATTACAGACGAGAACGGCTTGTCCAGCAACGGATTTATTCATTCCATACTCACACGCCGCCTGGGCCTCATTGTGGGCTGCTGCCTGGGGATTATCGTGTTCATTGTCATGATTTCGGTGCTGAGCTATGTGAAGCTGAAGAAGCAGCGCATCGAGAATGCCAAGCGGCAGGCGGCACTGCCGCCCGAGTACATCTCCTATCGCCATTTCTCCATACCCAACGAGGAGCTGACCCGCACGGCGGCCAATGCCAATACGGCGGCTGCAGTGGCGGCGGCGGCGGCTGCGGCCACCAATGCCAGTGCCGGCACCAGCAGCAGCACCACGCACATGTCCAGTGTGCCCAGCGGCATCAGTGGCCACATCAGCGGCACCAGCTTGAGCACCGGCACGGGCACCACCACCACCACAGCCACCACGCCCATAGGCGGTGTGCCGCTATCTATGGCCAAGGCGGGCAGTCCCATTGTGGGTATCGGTGGGCTGGTGGTGGCTGATGCCCAAGCTGAAGCGAATGGAGGCGGGCATCACAATCAGCATCCACATTTGGCTGTCCAGCGGCAGAATAATGGAGCCCTGGCGGGTTATATGGCAGCTGGAGTGGTGCTCAATACGAATCATTTGAGTGTCTGTTAGTTGCCTCATCACACAGGGTCACACTCTCACCCACACACACACACACACACACAAGCACTTACGAAATTTGAAGCAGGACAGGCACTCTCAAAGGTAAAGTCCATTCACTCACTCGATTCACTTGGGCCCAGAATTTGGGAGTCCTTTTTTACCCTTAACCCTGGTGGGAGCGAATTACTTGATCCCAGAAGTTTTGACGTAACGAAACAAAGCACTTATAAGTAAGATTAGGTACTCTTCACAAATAATTTCATCATTTCCGCTTCTTCTTTTTTCTGCAACCACCAGTTGGTACACTGAAAAAAACAAAGTAGAGTAGGTAAGAATGCTCTTCGAAACGAACGTTTGTTTGTCAATGAAGCTTCTTCAATCCAAATTTTCCGTGCACAAATTTCAAGGATCCTAACCCATTACAAGATCGTTGTTCTCTCGATTACAAACCTGTATACTTTTACATAAGCTTGCCCGTTTTCGTAGGCTTCCTGGCTTCAAAACAGAGTTCGATGTAATCGGAAAAGTGGGCGTATAACAGAAAACACTATACAATTTGAGAAAATGTTGGCGAGGAAGTATGCGTTCAGTTCACAATATGATACACAATTTGGGAATTTGTGTGTGGACTTGTGGACTAGCTATACAACTTCATACACTTGGTGTAGAAAGTTGTAATGTAGCTGGAATACTGCATTGTTAACCGTCAATATATGAAGCTCTAGTGTATGTCTGTTTAAGACAGCGATGGGAAAGCCCTTGCTCCCATTGCTCCGAGTAAACTAAGCGCTCAAGGCTTGTTGAGCTTGTTCAAACGGCATACACAAAACAATAATCGCAAAAAGATTCGAGTATAGGCGAATCATTGCATTTGCAAACTCGAGTGTTTTCCGTAAATACACTCCCGTTGACTCAGAGCTTCGGACGCTAGTCGTCACAAGACCTTATTGCTAAAATCTAAGTTCTACTGCAAGACGTAAAGAGTAAAGTTCGTTCGGTACAAATACTCGCGAAGTACTCGTAGCTTGGGCCGCGAGTAACCGAGATTACTTGTTGCCGAAGTCAAAGATCTGCCGCGTGCTGTTATGGTCAAAGCTTGTACATACATCATTTGTGCGCCAGAAACAACAACTTGTGATAGCAAAAGAGATAGCATGAAAGCCTACATTTTGCATTCCTTTCAGTAAAAAGACGGAAGATTTTTGTTTTGGTTTTGTTTTTTGCGGGGGCCGAACACACTCGGAAATTCACTCCGAATGTTTGCCGAAGTAATGCAGAAGAGAGTGTTAGATAGAGACAGAGAGCCTCTCTTCTTGGGGAACGCTGCTTTAAGCCAGCGATGTTCCTCCATAGCCCCCGGGGCCGAGCGTAATCGGCTATTTACACGCACACGAGCCGACCGCATGCCGAAATCGGGCATTTGAGCGTAAGCAGAGCTCTCTGTGTCGCTTTGATATCGCACAACAATACACTCTCACTTTTTGGCCTCGCTCTTCTTGAACATCTCTGCTTTAAGCCAGGGACAGGCACATACCTATCTCGTGTGTATACAAAAATTATCTAAGCAGCGCTGCTCTGACACATATAGTATAAGCTGTACAAGCGCCGCTGCAGTCGTTGCTACTGAAATTGAGAGCAATTTTTGCGCTGCTCTCACACACCAATGCAAAAATGTAAATGTATTTTTGCTTTAAGCTCTCTGTCAACAAGGCGAGTAAGAGAGAGAGTAAGAGTAAATTTTGATGGAAGTGCGAGTAAGTCAGAGTGCAGATCGAAAAGGCTTTCCCATGGCTGGCGAATGGCTTGTTATGACTCTTGCAGAAGCGGGCAGCCGGCTTGATTGCAAAGTTCGGCAAAAGCTTAAACGAGCTTGTTCATATTTTTACTCGTGCAAAGCAAACTGCTTACCCGTTCTGACTTATGCTAGATTCTCACCGCAGTGATTTTGTCATCGACATCACGATTTATCGAAAAGATGCGAAAAGGTGTTCGCATTGGCTATATTATTGCATTCTTGTATTCTTGCATCCATTGAACAGCTGACTGGGATTTGATGACATTGTGAAAAGATAAGTTGCTGCAAATAAAATGGATTTAGATGATGGTATTTTATTATTAGCTTAGGAGATAGACGAAGCAATGTTATTGCAATTGATGAACTTGTCAGGATCATCAAACTTCTTAGCAATTAAATAATAATTCAAATTTTTACCATCCAAAACTTTAATAGGCACGATATGGCTCATTTTGGGTGGAGGACGTTCCCTGCAACTCAATTAAAGAAATTTAAATAATTTATTTTTAACGATTGAAATTTTCTTGAATTTTTGTTTTCAGTTTTTCCCAGTTCTTTTTGTATTTCATCACAAAGTTTCCTATTTAAACTTAAACAAATTATTTCGCCTTAAACAGCAGCCTGAAGGTCCAAAGTCGAGCTTATCTCAGTCTCTTATTTTCGTCTTATATGAATTATTATTCTAAAATTTTCAATTATTTGAGGCATTTTCTCTCTCCCTTTCCTCTTTCTTCTCGAAGTGAGCCATCACTCGGTTGTGGTAGTTCACTGACTCCTCCATCATACGCTTCATGACAGCCAACTTACGCTCCTCGACATCGAGAAATTTGTCCCATTTGTCCAGACGTTGACGTTTAGGCTGCGAACCCGATACATTATTCATATTACTGCTGCTGTTGAAGTCTCTCTTCGAGTCCAAATTCCCTTCTTCGGTGTATCTGAAGAAGTCTGCACAAGATTCTTTTGTTATATACAAAGCATATTTATTCTTCTAATATTCTCACCTGTACTGTCAACTGGGTCAATTACTATGAACTTCGACACACTTAAAATGAAGGACACTTTTTCAAAGTGCTCCCAGGTGGAAGGGCTGCCGCCTGATAGTCCAGCAATTTCCAACCTTTGAGATATAGTTTTAGTTCAGACATTTATAAGATTCTTTTTTGACATAGTGTATTTTCGGGTCATATCAATTTTGGTCTTGATTATCGTTCTCAATCTTGTCATCACTAAAAAAACAGAAAAGAATTTTTTATTTTGTAGTGGAAAACGATATAGAGACATCGATACCTGGGTCAGAAAGTCACGAAAATCTAAATTGAAGTACAAGTAATTTTTGTATGGCGTAAAGTTGCACGAACAAGAATGAAATGAAGATGTGCTGTTCGATCATTTCGAATGTGTCGAACCAAGGCCAAGCCAAAAGACAAGTAAATGCGAGTGTGATCGACATTAGAGGCTTGGCAGGTCTCGGTGGTAAGATGAAAAGTATCTAAATACATCAAAAATGGATAATTTAAAGCAATTATTTTGACGCCTTTATGTAAAAAATCGCATTTACTTTTGAATCCATTGGCTGGAAGCAATGTGAATTCAAATCGAGTAAATCTATCGAATTGTGAAAATCGGAACAGGTAACTAAATCGAATTCGAGCAAATTTAGTGAAAGTGAAAACCGGAACAGGCCTGATAGACTTTTTCATTTCGCAGCCATTTCGTGTCTAGTGGACACTGCGCTTTACATCGAATGAATTCACATCTGGGTACAGGCCTTTAGACTTTAAACTTTGTAACAATGCCTAAATGTTTGGGCCTTAGATAAATCTCTTCCATACCAACTACAGAAAACTTCATTTGATGTTCGGCCAAAAAAACACGGGACTAAACATCGCTCACACCAGGGTTAAATCTGTGAAATCGCTTCTTAAATGGTCTCCAAATTTTGTGGATTTACATTCTTCATCACTTGTTTTTAATCTTGTTCTCTCGCTTAGTTTTCCATCAAATTTGCATTTGTTTTTGGCCTGCCTGCCATTTGGTTTTCCATTTCCCATTTCCCAACAACAACAACAACAACAGAAAATGCCAAAAATCCTAGGTTAGTGATAATCATCATATGATGCGTTCGTTCAACGTGCGTTTAGTTATGACAATTTCCAGTAGAGCACAAAAGCAAACATAAACAACTTTGCAATGTAAATAAAATGTGGAATCAAAATCGAAATCTCAGCAACAACAAACAAAAAAAAAAAAAAACAGAAGAAGAAAAAACAAAATTAATAAATAAATAAAATAAAAAATAATCATCATAAATAACAATTTGGGGGAAATTGTGGCCAATAAATCAAATCAAAATGGACATTAAACTGCGGCAGCTACATACACACGCACACACACATACATACAAAATATACATACATACATATATTTAAAACTATTTATAAGGCATACAGAGAGAAAATAATGTGTTTTTTTTTTGGCAAAAGAAATGAAAACTTAGAACTAGACTAAATACAATTTTTTTTGTCCCATTTTTTTTTTAGCAACGCGGTAAGTCGACCGACATACTACGTAAATAGTATAAAAAAAACCAAACATATTAAACTAATTGAACCAGAAAAACTCCAAGAGTTTCATTTGTAAAATGCATAAATCATTTATCGTTTCGTCATCGGGAGTCTCGGGGTTTAATTCACTCAATTAATTCTATATAAATAAATTGTTAGCTTTAGTTCAAGGCGACAGCAGCAGCAGCAGCAGCAGAATAGCATAATAATACTTATATATATTTACAACAAATTTACTTTATAGTGAAAGAGAAAACACACACAAGAAAACAACACACACACACACAAAAAAACGGAAAGCAACAAGAAAAATGCTTAAGAATTTCTAGAAAATTAAGAAAAAACACAAATAGAGAAATGTCAACTTTGGCTGGTCGAAGTTAAGGGTACCCTTGCAGAGCGGACAGAAAGGATGAAAATGCATTTTCTGGTAACAAATTTCCTATGACAGCTAGTTGATATAGTCATCCGATTGAGAGCTAACTAGGCAGACCTTTAAGATTGCAGTTGACACCACTGGAAACTAAAAAGTTTTCTTACCAAAATGAATTTTTGGTACCTAAACTCCGATATAATCATCCGCTTAAGATCTAACTAGCCACTAGACCTTGTTAGTTAGCCCATAAAACAAAGTACTTTCAATTGTAGCTCCTACAATTTCCATCGCCAGCCATTAAAATCAAAACTTACCAAGTTTCTCACTTACCCCACCATCTGCAAGGGCATCCAACTACGCATGCAACAAAATAAGAACAAATACAAAAACCCAAAAAACTCACTCCACAGCAGTTAAATGTGTGTGTGTGTTAGCTTTTGAAACATTTTAATATTGTTATACAAGAATTATGCAAAGTCACAACAATAGCAAGCGCAAGAACAAACAATAACAAGTAAAGAAACACAAAAGCAACAACTCAAAAATCAAAAATCCAGAAATCGAACTTAAGAACAACAAATAAAAAAAACACAAGGAAACAAAAATGAAACAAATTATACACTTGTATGAAAAGAAAGAAAGAAAAGCTCTGCAGTTTCCCAGCGAGTGAAGGGGGGGGCTGCGGGAAATTATGCATAACAATACAAAACATATGTCTGAAATATGAAATGAATGGTACAGATAATGATTGTATTTGAACGCCCAGAAACATGAACTAACTATAAATAAATGACAAACGAAATTTAACAAAAATCTAATGGAAATGTGTTTGGAATTTTATTGGGATGAATTGGGAATTGGGCTTTTAGGGGGTTACAGGAAATTAAAAGATGAAGTAAGTATTCAACTGGAGTAAGTATCTCTTATAGGAACAACTAGTAACTCCCCGCAGCAACTGTGAACTCCACCTCATACATAGTTCAATTTTATGACCAAGTGCTGATACCATGGAGTTCTCCAAAAAGGCAGAAGGGTGTTTTGTTATCCACGTCTTAGCAGTCTTTCTCTTGACATTAAGGTTACAGGGAAAAACTACTACAACAAGTAAAACAACACCAGCGACAACAATTACAACAGCAAAACATTTACTAACAACACTACCTATAACAGCAACACTTACAGCAACAACACTTACAGCAACAACACTTACAGCAAAAACACTTACAACAGCAACACTTACAACAGCAACACTTACAACAGCAACACTTACTGCAGCAACACCTACTGCAACAAAAATTTCAAAAACTACAAAAATTATAACCACAACAAAAATTACAACAATAACAACAACAACAATTTACGCAGCAACACGTTCAAAAGACACACTTACAACAGCAACACTTACTGCAACAACACGTACAGCAACAACACTTGCAATAGCAACACTCACAACAGCAACACGTTTAGCAGCAACACTTTAACAGCATCTCTTACACTAGCACGACTAGCAGCAACAGTACTTATGGCAGCCACTCGTACAATAACAACACTTCCAACAGCAACACTTACAATAAAAATCCTTACAACAGCAACACTTACTGTAACAATTACAACAACAAAGTATGATAACAACACGTACAATAGCAACACCCAGAACAGCAACACTTTCAGCTACAAAACGTACAATAGCAACACTCACATCAGCAACTTTTACACTAGCAACACTTTTAGCAACACGTTCAATAACAGCACTTGCAATAGCAACTCTTACAGCAGCAACACGTACAGCAACAACAGTTACATCAGCAACACGCACAACAGCAACACGTACAACAGCAACACGTACAACAGCAACACGTACAACAGCAACACGTACAACAGCAACACGTACAACAGCAACACGTACAACAGCAACACGTACAACAGCAACACGTACAACAGCAACACGTACAACAGCAACACGTACATCAGCAACACGTACATCAGCAACACGTACAACAGCAACACGTACAACAGCAACACGTACAACAGCAACACGTACAACAGCAACACGCACAGCAGCAACACGTACAACAGCAACACGTACACAACACGTACAACAGCAACACGAACAAACAAACAACAACAACACTACAACACAACAAAAAAAAAAATACAACAAAAAAAAACAATAAAAAAACAAAAAAAACAAAAACAACAAAAATTACAACAACAAAATACAACAACAAAAATTACAACAACAAAAATACAACAAAAATTACAACAACAAAAATTACAACAACAAAAAATTACAACAACAAAAAAATTACAACAACAAAAATTAAAAAAAAATACAACAACAAAAATACAACAAAAACAACAAAAATTACAACAACAAAAATTACAACAACAAAAATTACAACAACAAAAATTACAACAAAAATTACAACAACAAAAATTACAACAAAAATTACAACAAAAATTACAACAAAATTTACAACAACAAAAATTACAACAAAAATTACAACAAAAAAAAACAAAAATTACAACAAAAAAAATTACAACAACAAAATACAACAACAAAAAAAAAAAAAAAAAAAAAAAAAAAATTACAACAAAAAAATTACAACAAAAAAATTACAACAACAAAAATTACAACAAAAAAAATACAACAACAAAAATTACAACAAAAAAATTACAACAAAAAAATACAACAACAAAAATTACAACAAAATTTACAACAACAAAAACTACAATTGCAACAATTACGATCTGATATCTGGGGAAGAACCGAGAAGTGAGATGGCCATATTCGACGGACCTACATATCTGGTTGTGTCCTCCTGGTGGAATATCGCTCGGGACAGAGGCCGCGACAGAGACCCAAAAACGGTTGTAATGATTTTAATACCATCGATGCCAAAGAAGAAGAAGAAGAAGACATATCTGGCAGCACTTTCTTTTTTGCCTGCGCTGCCAGATCGACTAATTACATAGCTCGTTTTGAAGCGTCAGTCCAAGTAGATCTTTACCATGGAACAGTACACGCCATGCGAACGCTCTTAGATTATAAATATGTATATTCAAAATAGACCAAATCAATTGTAAAAACTCTAAATAAAGTTGTTAAGAATTTTACACTTTGATTCTTATTTATTGGTTAATGAGCGTTCCATTTGCGTTTATAAGCTTCTTAAGGCGATCAGCCATGGAATCTACCAATTTTCGAAGAATTAAATTGCTGACTGGTTCCCGTTTTGCAACCAAAACTTGCTTAAGTTGCATGAGTGTCTCAAACTGGCGACCATGCTAAAAAAAAACTCTGGCAAACAGGATTCGCCAGAGATGCCTAATGGGGTTTAAGTTCAGGCTTATTGCTGGAAACTCTATAGCTGGATGAAAGAAAAGCATTTGTAGGGGGTGCATTGTGAATCAGGGAGTTGCTGGAAAATTATTAGTCTTTATCTCCAAATTGAACATAGATTTCGGCATTAGTTTTATTTCGAACAAAAGAAGTCCGAGAAGATTCATCTCAACTAAAAGCAGCCAAAATCATTAAGGATCCTTCACCGTGGTTGCCGTAATTCGCGGCAATATTTATGGCAGCCATCTGGGACGTCTAAGTTTAGCTGTTCCTCCACAGCAAGCTAGTATAAAAAACACTTCTAGCATGGCTGTTTTCTGTTATAAATGCATTTAGTAGTTAGTAGCTATTGAAGTTGTACAATAATTGAATCAAAATATATTACATTTCCGGCACGTTCACCGTCAAGTGCGTATATAACTATGCTTGCACATATACTTACTTTCTAAGAAAATGCTTTCCTCTCTCTCTTACCTGATTGCTCTTTCCTGTTTTACTATCTACAAGTGGTTGAATCCTAGCTAATACCATAACAAAGAAGTAAAGCGCAAACTTTTAGCTTTGTCAAAGCCTTTTGCCATTTATTCATACATATTTCAGTGTAAATTGAGCTTGTACAAATTGAAACTAAAATGTGTCTTTCTTAATATACGCATTAATTGTTACTTAAAACTCCAAGTCCATCATTTTGCTGTGTTTTGTGTATGAGTGAGTGAGTCTTTTCAGTGTAGGTTAGTCGTATTCATTATAGGATGGGTCCGGGTGAATATTCTTGGGATATTTCTTGTTCAATTCGTGAATGCAAAAAATGCACAAAAACTGCGGCTGATCATCATCTTGCTCCCACTGCAAAACAAAGGTAAAACTCTTTTAAAAGGGAAATGAAGATAACAAACCAATCAACCTGCTCCAACTGCTTCTGGATGATGCTTAGAATGCGTGGCATATGGGGATGACGTCGATGTTCCTTTGTTTTGGGAAAAATAGGAAAGATGACATGCACATCTTCTAGTACCTCATTCCAAAAGTGCAAATGTCCACAGTTTAGGCATTTTTGGGCACTCATTTTAAGTGAACCTAAATTTTTGTTTTGATTTATGTTTATTTTTTGAAGCTGGGGAAGTCAAAGTCAAGGCCTACTTAGCATGGAAAACAAAAACTGAATTCTTAGCAAAGTAGGTCATCCACACACGAATTTGTTTGTCGAATTTGTTCGGTTTAACGAAATTTTTGTCGTTAATGGAGGTGACCGACACAAAAATCTGCCACGTCGAACATTTCGTCGATGGTGGATGGCCTGCTTAAGACCCATTTTCGCTAGCTCGATTCGAAGTCTTGTACTTATACTTATAAAGTTAATGGGGTAAGAAATGAATATTTATAAAAGGAAGGATGATTTTTGGGCTGATGGAATCATCGGTCAATGGTGAGCGGTTGCCTGAAAGAAGATTTGGTTTCAGCAAGACGGTGCTACAGCTAGCAGCAGATACAAAAGAGCAGACGAATCACTCAGTCTCTACTAAATAAAAAGAACTAAGCTGAAGAATTTTCCAGGAGTTTCATTTCAAGTAGATGAAAATATGTAATTAGTTTTTTTTCAAAGCTAAGCTGGAACCCCGTCACCAGTTTTCCAAATGCACCGCAGATTTCTTGTAATTATCCTGTGGGGGGTGTCTCATAAACTGAAGCACATTATATCAAAATTGTACTCTACTCCTTGCTGATGCTCTTCCCCGACAGAAGTCAACTTAAGCTTTATGGAAATGTTAGCGCAACTCTCAAGTGGGTCATATGTTGTGCGTGTGTGTGTGTGTGTGTGTGCAGTAATTATGTACATGCGATACTATATGTTTACAAACATTCGGCAGAGGGGTTTACTCCTCCTTCTGTCGCTCTTCTTTCCTCTTCTTTTTTTTTTTTTGTGCAAATTTTAATTAAATGGAAATTTCCGCTGTCTTGAGCACGTTTTCTCATCAGCGGCATTAAATGCTATGCTGAATTTTAATTAGGCCCGCAAACCTGCTCCTCTCGCACACGACACACACGCACGCACGCACGGTTAGGATGGGGCTGTGGCGGCGCCCAGGGGCGAGGAGTATGCAACAGGATTTGTCGAAGCACTGCAACTGTCCTCGGTGTCCTCTCTGGATCCTGTCTTCGTTATGTGAACTATGTGGGTTTTTATACACCGCCAAAGCATGCCATGGCATGGCAAAGCCTGAAAGGGAAAGCATTTATAGATAAAAAGAAACCAAAAAGGTGAACACAAATTAGGAGGTGAAAAAATATGACAATAAATGTGCTGCACTTGGTACTTTGATACCTCAAATTGACAGAACTTCTTCGAGCCAGGGCTAGCACTAGATTTGAAGTAGACGTTCATGGTGGGAAAGTGCAGTCCAGTCCAATCTGTGAAGAATATAATTAGAATTTCTATAAATCCATCCGCCAAGGTTGATAACAGTCCAAAACTGAAATACCAAAATGTTACCTTAAAATTTTTACAGTGTCTGTGCAGTTTTAATAGGTTTGATTGTGAGATATCCAGAGAAAGCTTAGCGAAGCGTGCCGTCGAGGTCTGAGGTTTGTGGAAAGCAGCCGTAAAGGCCGTCGAGGAGCTAACGATTTTACTATATCCCTCGCAGCGCAACGATCCCAATTTGGAAACCTGAAGAGTGTTCATAAATTCTCATATAAGAATATATGTGATAGGAAGAGGAATGTTTTTTCTATGTTCATATGTTCACTCATATATTTTTCTAAGTTCAAAAAAAATAAAACCAAGAAAATTTTTTTCCCCCCCTGAAGAAAAAACAAAGAACTTTAAGCTGACACTAACTTATCGAGCACCAGCTAGGTGAACCTAGAGATCTCCATTTGCCTTTTTAGACTAAAATGAATGAACGTTGCTTTCTCTCTCCTTTAAAAAAATTTCCATTTAAATTTACACCTCCCTTTCATCCAACAAAACCCCCCAACAAATTATTCTAATATGTAGAGTAAATTCCAGAACTTTAAGCTCACACTATATTGCACGGTCGCCACGCGCTTTTCTGCTTCAGCTGACACTTACTCATCGAGCACTATCTAGGTAAACTTAGAGATCTTCATTTGTCTCTAGGCTTTAATTAAGCACAAGTGTCACGGTCGCCACGCGTTCTTTAGCTCTTCTCTCTTGTGTATAGGCCTTTCATTTAGTCTTATAATCTTTAAAAACAATTCCACTCTATGAAAGCTAGCAAAAACGATTTTACTATATCCCTCGCAGCGCAACGATACCAACGACATAGAACCCTTGATTCCAGGGTAACTATTAATAGCCCAGCCTCTACTCTGAGTCAGAGCTCGATGAAACCAGCACAAAATACTTGAACCCGTCGCGAATGCTGTTGTCTGTTTGATAGAGCATTTCTAAATACCAGAAAATTATTCTTAAATCACTTTCTTATAACAAGAGCTAGAACAAATAAACAACTTCATTAAGAAGGTAAAAGCTTCGAACTCATAGCTCACTTACATTGTCTCAGGAATTCAAACACAAACGTCGGCATTATGGCTTATACTTCTATCAAGCACTTGCGCCGTATTGCCGCAAATCATATAGCTAGCATACAAAAAAAAGGTCTGAGTTAGGAGAAACTTTTATATTTTCAAAGGTAACGTCTTCAAATTTGATATTGATTTATTTTTCACTCAATTATACAAAGTTTGAACAAAATCGGAAGATTAACGTACAAGTGGGAACGATAGTTCGAAAACTATAGTTTTTGGGAGAAAAACTATTTTGATTTGAATTGTAAGGAAGCTTTCTAGGGCTGGGGTATACTCAGTCCGGCCAGGGGCCGCCTTACAAAGAAATTTGTAAAGATGCCGGGACAGGGGGCTCAAGAAGAAACGGGGGGTCCGTTCGGGACACAATTTCATACCGAGGAGACGTGGGCGAAAACAAAAGGGGGCGGGCGCAGCGCTTGGCTACGAGTGGGCATTTTTATTAGTACTTCTCCTAGGTTTAGGTGTTTGAGTATGAAACTTGTGCCTGCGTGTGTGTTTGTATTTGCCTGTGAGCGCTAGTGGGACATATGGGATAAACTAAGTTCCTTTACGAATAAGACGTGCCGGCCACCTGACCGAAACACAAACTCACCCAGTTCTGGCCGTTGCGGGCCTTAGGAACCACATCCCGGGGTTTTACCGACTAGGATGTGACGTCTAAGGTTCCGCAGCGGATCGGACCACCTGGTGTATGCGCTGGGTTTTTACCGACTAGCGCATCACCATGTGGCCCGATTCGAGACCAAACTAAGATGCCTATCCGTACGGCCAACCGGCTCGCTCACCCGGAGATCTTCCGCTGGACTCCTCCTGTAGTTCTTCCTTCTTCAGCGGGTCGGCCGGGCTGGTAATCAGGTGCTGCGTCGTTAGGTGTACTTACACTCGCGGTCCTCTGAAGGGAGCGAAATGGAGGCGGCACTCGACCTTTCACTGCGGAGGCCGTTCACTTTAGTTGCTCCTTCGTTGCTATCGGTTGGGGTGGGTTTCGTAGAAACTCACCATTTCCCTCTCTCTCTTTAGCTTAACCCTTCAGTGGGCAAGAAAATACGACTTAAGGCCCCATTCTCTTTCAGCAAAAATTTTTTCGACTTTTTTTTTTGCATTTTTTTATAGCTTGGGATTTAAGAATATAACCCTAAAAGGGTTTTTTGAAATTCGAAATACTTTAGAAGATATAGCCCTTTCAATGACCCAAAGTGACCCGATTTGCCTAGCAACTGAACTAAAATTTTTTAAAAAAAAACTTTAAGCGCGTTTATCTCGAAACCACGTTTTTTCGAGCTGGCGGCCACGATTCCGCCAGTTCTACTGAACCGATTTGGATGAAACAAAGTTTAATCGACGTAGAATTGTCTACATTCCTGGCCCGTGGTAAAATAAAAATTTTGGGATTTTTTTACTATTTTTTTTTATCACTAAACTACAAAAAATGGGTCCAAATTCGATTTGTCATTTTCGCGGGTCGCCCCATTTTGTCAAAAAAAAAATCGCAAAATTTTTATTTTTACTACGGGCCAGAATAACATCTATGCTGATCATAACCCTATATTTTTTTTTTTCAGACGCTCCTGAGGCCGGAATCGTGGCCGCCAGCACCATGCTTTTTTTGAGGGCCAACTTTGACGGTGCCATCATCTATGGCATCTATGGCTTAAGTGGAGAAAAAAATTTTTATTTTCTTTCATTCATTACTAATTCAATAAAAAAAAAAATTCAAATATCTTTTTGCGTTTTCAAATGAGAATTTTTTCAAAAAAGGTCCAAAAACAGCAAGCTGAAGGAGAATAGGGCCTTAACCTAGAGGCCATCAATGAAAAATCTTAAAACTAGGTGGGATAGGTAGAAGTTGCCCAGAAAAAGTGATTCCCAGAAGTAAGCTTCTAAATAAGTACTTGCCATTTATGAATATTATTAGTTTCAGCATTACTTTGCTTTTTGATTTTTATGCAAATCGAATGAATATATCGTATGGCTTAACTCCATTTTTGATTTTCAAAAGATAAGTCAAGTTACACTTGGACTCCACTCAGGCAGGGCTCTTATAAGCAGAAGAGAATTTCCAAATATAGCAAGGCAGTAACATTTTTTTCAATCCTCGACGAACTCAAATCGGAGGTCTGTATCATTTTGTTGAATAATTTTCGGTGTTGGTGACTTACCAAAAACTGATCTCGTCTCAACTCTTCTGCCCACTTTAAACACGGCCACACATTTTTGTATACATTTTTAAATCTTTCACACTCAAACACACACACAGAACAGAAAAAAGAATGCGGATAGCCTCTAACCCCATTTTTTCACCTCACATTCCCATTCCGTTTGTCATACAAGCATATTTTTTTGCCATGTCCGATGACAGCTCGATTTTTTCGCTAGTTTTTTGCTCGGAAAAAGTTGCGAAAACAAAAAACAAACAAACCAAACCAAAAAAAAAAAAAAAAAATAGTAGAACAAAAAGCCAATTTGGGTTTGGGGGCAAAGTAAAGACAGACAAACAGAATGGCGACGCGGGCACAATAAATGGCCACATGACAAAACATACGTTTGGCTGTACGAATTTATGTCATAAGTTTGCGGAATGTTTTTGGTGGAAAGTAAAAGACTACACAAATATAGATGTAATTAATTGAATGAACCCTGTACCTTCTCTACCTTCGCTACCTTCTCTCAACTCACACGCATGCCTCACATTTTATGGCGGTCTGGCCACAGATTTGCACGCACATACCCGCACACCTACCCCCCTCAGATGGGGCATACCGCGGGGAATTCGACGTGTGAGTTGCGTAAAAATGCTGAGAATTACATTAGTGGATTATCTGGGAGCGAGGAGCGAGCATTCAAAGTCATGTTTGACAAGGAAATTCCATTAAAAATGCAAGTTTTAAATTTCATTGCTCATTGTTGTTGTTGTTGTTGTTGCTGTTGGTTCTTGGTGTTGGTGTTGGTGTGGTTGCTGCTGCAGCAGCATTCAGCGCATGTGATAAACGACCACTCCATCAATTTGTATTCCCACTCAACTCAATCTCATTGTGAGCCATCTCCTTGGCGCGGTCAGCTTTTTATGGAGCACTTTTGGGAGCAAATTGTTTGTCCAGGCAACGACTGCAAATTGATTGCTTAGCCCAGGTCCAGTTTAACGATTTGTGAGTGAGTGAGTAACAAATTTGAAATTTCCTAAAGGCGATTTCTGATTTTGCGGTTGGTTTTCAGTTTGAGTACCACTTTACCCGATGAAACTTTCCTCAAACTTGGGCTTAGCTGAACGAATCCGTAACGAACCACTAATTCGTGATCTAAAACCGAACCAGGAACCAAAATGCTGACCCAAAAATCTTACTGGAAAACGGTTCAGCTCATTTCACAGCATATAGCTGTCATGGGAACTATTGCACAGTGGGCGAAATGGTCGATCTAGCGTCGTTTAATTCTATTTTCAAAGTTTTTGTTTGTGTCGAAATTGAGTCTCTATCGATTACTAATATGGCACTAAGCTTATCGATATGTTCTATTTCGATTGACATGCTGTAGTTGATCAGCTGTGAGCAGTCAAACACAACATATGTTTCAGCAGGTGCATCGAGGAGTATGACCTGTCGTCTGACCATCTCCCCAAACTATCCCATGCAGAAAAAGAATCATTCTCCCTGGGTCTGACTTACGCAGGTTTCAGGACTAGTTGAGTGACTCCCTCTACCTAAACATGCAGATCCTGTCCTCATTTATAAGCAAAATCAGAACTGCTGCCACCAACGCTGCTCCAGCAAACCCACTTCCCACACACACACAACTCGTAGAAGTTTCGTACTGACCCCGGCGGCAGAGGGCCTAATAGAGGCGACAGACAAGCTCCTTGAGGAGGACTCCAAGTTTGCTCTCTGAAGGCTCACTAGGAGGTATAAGAGGCAGGTGCTGCCGAAATTTCCGGACAGGAATCCTGATGGAACATGGGCTTAACACTGCTGAAGTCTTTGCCTGCAACCTAGAGGAAAGGTGTCAAGCCTTTTAGCACTGCTTCGACCAATAGGCTGCAATTGGTTCAGGACACACTGGACGTCCCTCTACAAATGGAGCTGCCAGTCAATCCTATCACATATAAAGAGTTAAAAAGTGAAATTGTCTTGCTCAAAATCATAAGGAATCATAAGGATCGGATGAACGATACTCAAGTTATGAACCAAAGTTGGGACACACACATTTTTCATGTGTCTAAATACAAAATTGAGTTTTCATTGCCTTTAAAGTCAGTCTAGAGTCAACACCTGAGCAATTCCAACTACGAAAAAATGTCGGAGCTAAACCCGTATCAACGTATATTGGCGAATGAGGTGATGGTGAACATTTGCTGTGGTCGTTACGACGATGCTTTGCTGACTTTCGACGAAGGTGCGCACTTTTGTCTGTTCCTGCCTCCAAATGAGGAGGAAATTATACGCAACATCATAGAGCGTCTGAAGAACCCCGACACACAGAAGCAGTTTCCGTTTAAGCTGAACCCGCTTATGCATCCAGAACAACTGAAAAAAGTAAAAATTTGACCAAATTTAGTACTAAAATACCAAAAACAATTATTGGCCAAGATATATGAGTATGCGGTAACCCTGAGCTTCGATCAATTCTACCTTCAATTGGTACGCCTGCAGTGGGTGGAGCATACAAATTTGAAGCATGTGTTGGAGCTCAGCAAGAACTTGGAAAGACTGTACCAGAAGAAGCGGGAGATAAAGGATTTGCAGCTGGTGCATGGATACACTCGAACACTATGCATCTTGCATGGAGTAGTGTTCGTTTTTACCATACTTCTCTTCTGGTCGTTTACCTAATTATCTACAAAATACAAGCGACATTCAACATCTTATTCAACTTATCCACAAGAACATTTTTTTTCTATATTTTGGTAAGTAAAATATTAAGTATTTTGGTTTTTACATTATGATTGTATTTGTGTTTCCGAAACAAACCTTAGAACCTTAGAAATGAAGACCCATGTCTTTGCTTCAAACTCGTTTCTTTCATATTTATATCATGTTTCTTAACTCTCTTTCTCTTTTCTCACTTCACAGTAAACAAGCCCGCTTGGGATCAATTAATTGGCCTCTATCCGTATTTGGTGGACTGCACAACAACTACCGCGCCGGAGGTATCACGTTCTTTGAGGCTCTGCTGCAATACACAGATCTGTATCTAGCTTATGACACTGCAACTCAATCGAAGACTGGGATGAGGCCCTTTTCCGTTTACTTCATAGTTGTTTGAATATACCTTTATAACCATTATACACATATATACATTCCTCGCACAGATGCACAGATGTAAACCATAAACCCCAATACAAAACCTATAAACAGCTGGCTTGGCAAATGGCAACCTAACACCAGATTAATTTAATACCTTCTTGAGACGCAAAAGACAAAGAGCACTTTACAAAAATAGGGGAAAGTTAACTTCGGCTCGGCCAAAGTTTTGATTACCTTTGCAGCTTCCATTGATAACACAAAAGTTTTTCTATCTAAGACTACTTTTTGGACCTTACTTTTCTATGGGATCTATACTATATAGATGTCTGATTTCGATCAAACTTAATGAAATCAAGGAAAAGCATAATACATTGTTAATTACGAGGCGATTTGGAGGCGATCCCATTTAAGGGGTCTTCTCATTGGGCAACTTTTTTATAGCAGGTGATATTCGAAATATCCCCCCAAAAGTGATTTTCGAAAACTAATTAGAAAAACTTTAAGCGCGTTTATCTCGAAACCACGTTTTTCGAACTGGCGGCCATGATATCTCCAGTTCAACTGAACCGATTTTCATGAAACAAAGTGGAATCGACGCAGAATTGTCACCATTCTCGGCTGAACTCGACCATAATTTTAAAAATTTTTTACTATTTTTTTTACACCAAACTACAAAAAAAAAGCTCGAAATTGAAATTTTTTTTTTGAATGGCCGCCATTTTGTCAAAAAAATCACAAAATTAAGTTTGAGGTTCAGCCGAGAATTACATCTATACTGATTATAACCCCGATTTTTTTCATTTCGGACGCTCCGAGACCCGGAATCGTGGCCGCCGTGACGACACCTTTTTTTTTCATCACCAACTTTGAAGTCTCATTACTTTTTGAACAGCCCTCGTATCGAGGCAAAAAAAATTTTTTATTTACTTTGAACCTTTTGTGATACAATAAATAAAAAAAGTTTTCAATTATTCTTTGCGTTTTCAAATAAGAATTTTTTTAAAAAGGGTCCAAAAACGGGTTTTGAAATGAGAAGACCCCCTTAAAACAAAAAAGTTTTTCTCACTAGAACTTCTTTTTCGACCGATCAATCATACTGCAGCTATATGTTATAGTCATCCGATTTAGATAAGACTTTGTGGAATTGTGTAACATATATCGAATAAGTGTATGCCAATGAAAAGGACGCTTTCATTAAATACAAAAAAAGTTTTTTCACTCGAACTAGTTTTTCGACCGATCGTTCCTATGGCAGCTATATGCTATAGTCATCCGATTTCGACCAAACTTGGTGAAATTATTAGAAAATATAGTAAACTAAGAAATACGTTCTTTGGAGGCGTTTCCATTAAAAACAAAAGTTTTTCTCACTAAGACAAGTTTTCCGACCGATCGTTCCTATGACAGCTATATGCTATAGTCATCCGATCCGGCCGGTTTCGACAAATGTGCAGCGTATATGTACCAGAAGACTTCGTGCAAAGTTTGGTGAGGATAGCTTTAAAACTGACGGAAGAGATAGCATAGAAACAGACAGACGGAGACGGACAAGGCTAAATCAACTCAGCTCGTCATGCTGATTAAGAATATATATACTTTATGTGGTCGGAGATGCTTCCTTTAATGCGTGACAAACATCCGCACAATTTTATAATACCCTTTGCAAGGGTATAAAATGCAGACTGGTGACATGTATATTGAGAGATCGACTCGCAATTGCGGTAGACTTACAGGAGTACATGTTGTAAAATCTGTGTCAAGTCATCCTTAAAGGCTTTATCTCTCCTAAGGATCAATTCGGTCTATCAGTGGTCCCTTTGGTAGAGATAAAATTATCTTTGGAAAACGAAGTTAATAAGTAAATATCATTAGCTAGAGGAAAGCGATTCACGTTTTAAAACTCATCACCAGCTGGAAAAAGCGGTTTGGTTCGGTTCAAAACCCTTGCATCCCTGATACTTAGTATACAATACTACGTATTCAAATGCCTTAGCACCTAAGTACCCTAGTACCTTATTACGTATAAGTACCTTTGATTACATATAAGTACCTTTAAGTACCTATAAGTAACTTCAAGTTCCTAGAAGTACCTACAAATCCCTAAAAGTAAAAGCCTTGCCAGCCAACTGTCATTGCACCGCCCATCAAAAAGTCACATCAAAAAGTAGCCTACACAAATAAGCTCGATGGTTTACCCCCACGAGAACATGCCACGTTTAGTTTTCCTTACGAAGACCAAGAAGTGCCCAAATCTTGGCGACTTATTAATGGTCATTGCGAAAGTCATTCTAATTATAAATTGAATTCAGTTGGCACGTCTGTGAGAGTCATTCAAACTCACGGCATAAAAACATTTTCGAAAATGTTTTTCTTAAATTTCGAATTCTGAAGTTAAATAAACAGAGATTCAACTTTCATTCGTAAAACGAAGTTGCAGCTTCGTTGGCGTCGCAAAAAAGGTTTGTCGATCTGGAGTGTTATAAGTCGTTTAGCAACTGATATGATAACAACAAGGTAGCAAACTGTGCAGCTTTGATACTCTCAGTGGACCCTGGTTCGGTGATTAAAAGATGTTTGGTCGCATTTGATTTCTTGGTGTAGCGAGTAACTTCAATCGAAAGTTGTCAAAAATGTTATCTGCGACTGTGTGGCCCTGAATGTTCGGTGTGTTTTTAAATTCCGACAATTCTCGTGCAAAGCTTGAAGTTTAAACCACCGACGTGCACGTATTTTGCTGCCAAAATGTGTCTTCATGTATTGTGTGCGTACATCGGGAAATACGCCGTAAATAATTGTGCACAAATCGGTGGGTAATTTACAAGGATGCAAACTGGCTCGTAGCCGAACCAACCCAAACCGTAGAGAACTCGGAAGCAGAACAGCGAACGAAACCAATGTTCTTACGAAAATGCAGAAAACAACAGAGTCGGCTGGAAGAGAGGAGTGGTTGATGACCTATATCCCACACGGGATTGGAACTAAAGAAGAACAAGACAGAGGTCGTGCGGTAGTTCTCATTCTCTTAAACTCGAATGCTCTTAAGTGATTGACTCATGAAAAAACACTACAATTTAGGTCTCATTTCCTTCAGCACTTTCAATTGCAAATCGAACGTAACTTAAACGAAAGTTAAGCGAAAGTTAATCGAAGAAGTAGGCCAAAAGTGGTTCAATTCCTTGCTTGACTTTTCTGTTAAGAAATGCAAAAAACCCCAATTGCATTTAATAATCCTTTGCCCTCCATTTAAGTTTCAACTTGAACTGTCTGCGACACGTAACGTGTTGGAGGAAAAGTTGTGTGTGTCCAAATTGCAAACGTGCAGAGGATCCACCCGGGAGAGGAGCACGACTGCGACTCCGTTTCGAGTGTTTAAGAAAAATGTCTGCCCTTGTCGTGTGTCATTGTAGCTGTTGCATGCATAATGAGGCAGCGAGAGTGACAGGCGGGTGAGGCAACTGCACTTGGGCGACAATTAGAAGAATTTTCTTCATTTTATTCTCGCATGACTGGGCCGGCCGTGTGAGCAGCGACAAATGAATGTAATTGTCTGTGTGCGTCACTTTCGCTTTCCGTGTCAACCGGGGGGATGCACTCCGCTCCAGTCCGCCGCTCCATGCCGGAGCAATAATTTATTACGGGTTTTATGGGCCACGCTTAAATTGATATAAAGGTCAGGAGTGGACGTGCGGGCCACCGGGGAGCACTCACCTGACCAAATTTAAGTGGCTTCATCCTTTAAAGCTTTAAGGCTTTTCTTTTGGGGTTTTCCGAGTCGCAAAAACTAAGCCGGATTTGCGGTGCTTGCCGCTCATTAAACAGTCGACATATGCATTTGCATATGGCATAATCACATCATAATCAGGAATAATAAGTGCGGTTTTCCTCCATAGATTCCGCTGTGCGTGTGTGAGTGCGTGTGTTTGTATGCAAAGTGATTACCACCGCAAAAGTAAACCTCAAATTTATGCAATTGCAAAACATTCATGATAATTACATGCCTGCATATGCGTATGCATGTCCGTGTATCTGTCCGCCTGTCTGTAAGTATGGCATGTAGGTTGGTAGGTTGGTAGGTTTGTAGGTGGTAGCAGGGATAATGTGGCTCATCCGTATGTTTACAAAAGGCCCCAATCATTGGATGGTAGTCACCGAAATTGGTTGACTGCACTAATGCAGTAAGGGTGTGAGTCCCACTGGGGCTGGGGCTGGGGGAGCTCTTTAAGCTGGAGTCAATTAGTTAATTAAAAATATTTATGCACATGAATGGAGCGAGAGATAAAGGGAGAGAGACAGGAGAGAGGGGAGCTTCCTATCACTTCATCAACTGCAGCCCAAAATACAGCAGTAGCTCAGCAGCATTTGTTTATCTAGATCATAACTCTTTGGTACGTATTTGCTCTGTTTTGCTTTGCTTTACAACTTTTCAACCCTGGCTTGGGAGCGGAGCAAGCCAAGCAAAAAACTCTCCCTAACAAAGCAAATGAAGGCAGAGTCAATTGTCTAAGTAAATTTTGTTTAAAGTACGCTTGAGCATGCTGCTAAGTTGTTAAATTGATATATGTGCAAAATTTCATTCACTTCTTCTTCATGTGTGCTTTTTATCACCTGCAAGTCTATAGTACCTTTGGTATGAAAGCAGCGAGCCAGTCATGTTTCCAATAGAAAATTGATATATGTGCAAAGTGAGCTATTTGTTCATAATAACTGCAATTACTGTGCCAAAATATTGAAGAGGTGTGTTTAAGGAGACAAACTTTTATTATTTTGATTAAAAATGCCCCGTGAAAGGCAACTCTCCCATTAAGAGCAGAGAAAATTTCAACCAAACCATGTAAAAAAATTTGGTGTGGCCATCCATGGCCATCATTAAACAATAACCAACTTTTTGAAAACTCCAAAAAAAAATATAGCAAAAATAGAAAATATAGAAATCGCGTCAACTTGCGCTACCATCTCCCCCAATAACGCTTGAGGTAGTCAGTGTCAAAAATTTTGAAAAATGCCTGCTAAATCGAAGATTGGCACTGAACGAAGTCAGATGTAGAATCGTCCCTTTCCAGTTTGGCTTTAGGAAGTCGCATGAAATACCGCAACAATTGAATCGTGTTGTCAGCATTTATTATTGATGGTTTACAAGCTAAAGAATACTTGGTGGTGGCAGTATTTGTAGACGAAAACAGGCTTTTGATAGAGTATGGCAAGATGACCTTCTGTGCAAGACTAAAAGTTTGCTTCCTCGTCAACTCTCCCATCTTGTGCGAAGTTTCCTCAAAAAGAGAGTTTTCTCAGTGATCCTTGACGGAGCTGAATCTTGTGTAAGGTCTATAAGAGCAGGTGTTCCTCATAAAAGTGTACTTGGACCTACTTCTTACACTTTATTTACAATGGATATGCCAACAGAAGATACAGTTCCTATTGAGAATCCCCAAGATCTGCTCCTTGCTACCTTTGCGGACGACACGGTCTTTGTGGTAAGAGACTCTTTCATTTGGATATCATCCAACAATATTTATTACTAAGCGTTGGAACATTGTTTTGAATCTGGCCAAGAGTTTAAATGTTACAAATACTCCACGTCTAGTGATATCTGTCCAGGCGTATTTTTATATGACGACAACTCTCTTGTAAATCAGGACACAAATATTTGGGAGTGTAGTGGTTTCATCTTGTGTTTGGAACTTGAACTATTCAAAATTTTACTTAAAAAACGTCAAATGTCTTTCGGAAAGCGACTAATATTTAGTAAAAACTTTGACATTTACGAAATGGGTCGCTATTCGTTTGAAGAAAGTTGGGAAATATTTAAAACATATTTCCAAAGTGGTAAGTCCTCGACTGAAACTGTACGAAATTTGAAAAAAAAAAAAAAAAAAATTGTTTCGAAAACTCAATTTGTGGATCAATACGTGAAGCTAGCTCGTGAAACTGGAATGTTGGTGGATAAACCAACCCGTGTACGTACTCGTCCGGTGCGCTCGACCGAAAACATTGCTGCGGTTGCTCAGTTAAAACACTGGATTGGCCACCTCGTGGGAGGGGGATCGAAGAAAACACCACAAGGTTATGTGCTAGCGCTATGAGAGGTACAGACCAGCTTCTGCTGTGCCCTTGTTCGGGGAAGGGGAAGGGGGAAGAAAACGGTAACGCGGTCATGAAGTGAAAGACGGGTCATCGGTGTTTCGCTGATTTGAAATAATTTTTATTTGCTGCACTTCATGTTTTCTTTTCTTTACTTGGCCGCGCCGAGAGTTCTTCAGCGGATTTTCCCAACCTCAAGCCCTGTGTCTCGCTTACCACGTTTATTTCCCTGTGGGCGGGGGTGATACCTGCAGCCGCCTCCTGTTGGTCGCGTGGCGTGGGCACTTGTCCAGTTCACCGCGTGCCTTCAGTTTGTCTTCGCCTTGAGATGCGCGCCGCGTGGTTGACTTTCCGCGCACACAACCTTTTCCACGCTGGTCAAAATCCAACCCCTCGAGCGCCAAAATTGTCGCGTCGATCGCGGCTTCCCACCGCCTCAGAACTGTGTGTGTGACCAGCGCGGGTGCGTTAGTGATGACACTGTGGTGAACTGGTTCGCGCTAGTGACTTTGTTGATCTTAATAATGCTAATTAGGGATGTGTTTCTTTGACTTATGATTAATCTCGTGTGCTTATTCTAGGTTTTTGTGGCGTACTAACCCAAAATGTGCGTGAACAACCATCAACGTCAACTCACGCTACCGCGCAATGTTAAATTATTGGTTCTTCAAAGAAATTGAAAAGGAAGCGGAAGACTTGACCGATATTTGGTTTTAACAAGACGACGCTACTGCGCACGCCACAAGCGGATTTTTGCGCCCTATTTTCGAAAATCGAATAAGCCACAAATATGGAGATGTGAATTGACCGCCAAGAAGCTGTGATCTGACACCGTTGTCATTATATTTTAGGGAGGCGTTCAAGGACAAATGTAATGCAAACAATCTTGAACAATTGATGAGTTGAAGAACATACATACAGGCAAACAAACAATTTAAATGTTCTCAAAAATTGGTTGGATCGAATGGGCTACTTTCAAGTCAGCCGTGGTGGTCATTTGACCGAATTTGTTGTTCATAAATAAATGACATGAACCAACCTTTCCAATAAATGTTCATTACGTGCTCTTGGGCACCCCTGCTTTATAGAGAAAGTTAAGCTATACCTCTCTAATTGAAAATATCAGATTTCCTCTACCTTTTCATGCAGAGAAATAATACTATTGAGTTGGAGAATAGTAGGTACCCATAAAGAACAACAGGAGCGGGAGTAAGAAGACTTTACTAAAGTTCAAATACGCAAGTAGAAAGCTTTCAGTAATTCACCGATTCAGATATCAAAATGTTTATGGCAGAGCATAGCCCGGAATTCCTTCGATTACTTAATTGGGTTTTTATCAGTTCGCATACTCATATTATGCACGTTCTCAGCGTCTCTTGTCCATTTCACATTAAGCCCCATCAAAGGCTTTAATAAGCTTATCAGATTTTTGCCACAACCTCCATGCCATGCCATCCCTTTCCTTCCCCTGAATGCTGCCCTTACCGTCGACTCTCATCATTATGTAGACCTGCAGTAAGCCTCTTGGGACCTGTCGCCGCGTTGCCGCATTGATTTGCAAATTTTCAGCATGACTCCAGATTTGATGCCACAGCAGCAGCCGCCCGGCTGTCCCAACATGTAGCATGATGCAGCAAGCAGTGCCAAAGCGTCAATGTCAGCAGACGGGCGGACGGGTTTGATGAGCAGCTAACTTTTTTGCACCCTGGATGGGAAATTTTTAATTTGAAGTTGAGGGGAAGGAAGCTGCAGCCTTAACCTTAAGTATGGCTGTGCCATAAATTTGTGATTGAAAAGTTGCTGCTGTTCCTGAGCTGCCACTTCATTAGCGACTTCTCGCCTTAAAGTGCATTGCTTGTTTTCTGTTTTCTGTTTTCCGCGTGTGAAGCAAGTGAACAAATCCTTTGCGACTTGGCTTCCTCAGGCTCCTGTGTCTGCGGCTTTATTATTGTGTTCTCTGCCAATTTCCGTTCGCCGACAAATGCGTTTTGTAAATAAAATGTCAAAAGGATTTGCGAGGACAACGAAAAGGAATCCCATCAAAAGGCCGCAGAGAGTGAGAGGAGGCGGAGCTTTGGAGGGGGGAGGAGAACGCGACATTTTCAAATGCCAAACAGATGTGACCGCCTTTCTTTTGCGCTAAACTCATTTCCAGTTTCTCCCAAGTCCTTTGTGCCTGCCCACACACACACACACACACACACACACACATCCCCGTATATCCCTGTGCGGGTTTTGTATTTTTAGTTCGATTCTGCGGCGGCCACGCCCCCCTTTTGGCTGTTGTTGGCACATTTATTGCCAAACGCATTTGCATGTAAATTATTGCATTTGGACTTTCTCCCCCTCGGAAATATGGCCCGGCCATAATCATCAATTGCCCCGAAATCGAGGGAAAGGGATTTAAGTTCAACTTGACACACAAATAGAGGGGGTCCTGGTCCTGGGGTAATCCTTCTTCTGCTTGAAAATATTTATTTTTATATTTCAAAGAAAATGGAATTAGCTTGAGAGTGCGGCAAGTGGGCGATGCCGCCCGTGTACAATTTAACTAAAGGTTTAACTTGAGATTTACTTTTTATAACCTTGGGAGTTCTGAGTCAGATCGCCTTCCAATGTAGGTTGGCCAACCCAATGAAGCGATAGGTTATCGATATATCTCTGATGATCGTAACAAAAGTGGTCCAAGTTGCGTACTAGTAATCTCCTTCTCCAGATGACCTTGGAAAAGATGAGTCTGAAACTGCAGCAACCGCTATTACTAATGTGCACCGATTATGTCAGTTGATGGTTACCTCGCGTTGAGGCCAGTGTTTTGAGTGGGGTCGAAGCAAGTGTCGTTTGAGCTGGATGATGTTGCCTCTCGTTGGGGGGCCTAGGTTGAGGGCAAGTTGCCTCTTCGTTGTGAAAACCGAAGGCTTTTCCACTTATTCGATGATGCTACTTCTTATTTGCTGTTGCAGTTGGCTCGTTGCCGTTTGCTTAGACGTATTTCTATTCTCAAATGGTGGTGCAAAGACAATTTGTAAGGCTGGAAATTGAAAAAAATTGCTTCATTAGATTACTCAATTTGAAATTAGAGGTCAATATGTCGTTTATTATTAAACATTGATTAAGTCCCATAGTTAAATTGTTCTCTCACGTGGACATAGTTCTTCCTTGTTCGCCTTGTCGCGTATCTTCACCAGACCTGGCCAAATGGAGAGGACAGAGAAATGTGCTTGTGTTGGCAAGCACTAAAGACAGCAGACGATTTACTTGCTTTTCTGCGCTTTCTCTCTCTCTCTCTCTTAAAAAATCGCAAGTTCGGCTAGCGTCTGTGGGAAAAGCACGAGTGATTTTGATTGCCCGCTGCTATGGTCTGTCCAGGTCTGATCTTATCTTACAATAGCTCTCGAATATGTTAAAGTGAGACAGAAACAGACAAACAGACTGGCAACGTGCGTCTTTCTCTCTTGATGCGTAGTAATGGCCACGTTCAGCAGAGACACTTGATCACCGATCACAGCTTTGATCACCTGTTTACGTTGAGTGCAACCAGTTTTCTATTGTTTTTTTTTTTTTGCCCTGCCCAAGTTCATATCTTGGTAATTGCCCGATCAACTTCTGTTTTGTAACAAAAACTCATTTCAAATCAAAAAGTTGAACCATTTCATGGATGGCACCGCATTTATTTGCCATTCACTAAGTAAATTCTTTGAATTTTGTCCGTTCTGCCATATTGGTGCGAATATTTTGTGCGCTTCATTGATTTAATGGAAAAACTTTTTGGTCAACAACAAAAAAAAAAAAAAAAAAGCGAGCCAAACATACGCAGCTGCCCACAAATCGTAGTCCATAAATCGAATGGGTTGGTTGGCTGGTCATAAAAAAATGGGAGTTGTAGTTGTTGTTGATGACCAGCCAAGTCCATACGTTGCTGTTTATAGTAATTTTCCATTGTGGAAAAATATGTTCCGATGTTTTTTTTTCCAACTTTTCTCCGCTGCATTTGCATCCCGCTCGCTCACTATCTTCCATGTTCCAGCCATTCTGATGATTTTCAATTAGTGTCCCGAACATATTTGCCAATTCCTGGGCACAAAAAGCGATCCATATTCGTGTTCTGGCAATTAAGCCAAAGCCGCAGCCAAGTCACACAGTTGACAACGTTTCCATTGTCGTCAAGATTGGGACGAGGACGAGGACAAGGACTTGACTTGACTTGTTAGTGGCTGTTGCCGTGCGGTGAGTGGAAAGATAGGACACACACACACACACATGCTCAGACATGCAGACAGGCAGACAGGCGGATGGCATAGAGGAAATTTTGCCAATTAAAGTTTGTTTTAATTAAACAACTTACTTAGCTACCTGAGCTACTTATTGTTGCAGTTGCAGTGGCAGAGTGGCAGAGTCAGTGGCGGCTTCCATGCAGCCATTCCTCACTTTTAGTCGCGAATTTGGGGAGCTCCTTCAAACGGATGTTTGCATGTTGCCCACTGAATCTAGCTAATTAATTAGCAATGGGAGCTGCCACACTGAAAGGATGCACTTGGCCAGAACAAATTTGTGGAAATGGAAATGGGATTGGGAATGGATTTGGTTAGGCAAACATAATGAATGGAAATTTGGCAATTTCTGTGAATTATCGCAATGCAATTTGCAGCCATTTCCAAGATATACTCAGCGATTACTCAAATTGAGGTTTGTTTACTGAGTAAAGAAGACGGCAGCATCAGCTCAGCAGCATTTCACATTATATTGAGATTTTGAATTGAAAGAAAGTTCTTAAAGCTTTTGCACAAAAATGCCGCTAAGCTGCTGCTGCCTCGTTTGAGAGCTTCTTTCTCTGTAAAGATTGAGCTTTTGATTCTGAAACAGCTCTCTCTCTCTCTCTCTCTCTCTACCTCGTTTAGTTACTAAGAAGAGAAAAACGACTAAGACTGGATTTACACGGTGAAGCAAACTTCATGAAGTTTTTAAAAAAGCTTACATACATTTGGTGCGAAATTCAGTCAACACCGCCCGAATATTAGCCGGTCCGCTGAATCTGATGACCAAATAAAGGAAGCACGGGAGGAAAAAGTTTGTTAGGAACTCTTTGCATTTTGATAAAATACAATAATATTAAATGGGTGGTTTGGGTTTGTAAGACGATTTATGGTTAAATTATAGACCAAACTGGAAGATGTTTGAGAGGTGAAACAAAACACGAGCGTGAGCTGTTTAAACCAGTGTTGCCAAAAAGATAATAGCTAAAAATCATCCTTTAGTACTTAGTAACGAATACTAAGAGTTGAATGCTGTGTATCGAATACTTAGAATCGAGTACCTAGAATCGAGTACTGAGTTTCGAGTACTTGGTATCGAGTATTTAGAATCGAGTACTTGGTATCGAGTATTTAGAATCGAGTACTTGGTACTTAGAATCGAATACTTAGTATCGAAAACTTAGTATCGAGTACTTAGTATCGAGTACTGAGTATCGAGAATTCGAATCGAATCGAGTACAGAGTCTCGAGTACTTGGTATCGTGTATTTAGAATCGAGTAACTGCATGTAAATGTCGGAACATATCGTAAGCAACATGTTTCACATCAAGGTTCCTTTTCGACGTGACAACGTCTTATAATTCGATAGAGCCGGCTGCACGCACGAAAAAAACATGACTCATGCGGCGTTACCTCGCTCTGGGGCGTTCCATGTAAGGCTTGAAGTGCAAGCGAGAGCGCGGAACGAGCGACAAAAGAAGCTCAATCGGCCTTTGCGTTCGGCAGCGTTCGACATCCGTCTCTCTCCTAGCGTGAGCGATGTGTCTGCGTGGACAGCTGCTATACTATAGTACATTTACGGAGTCAAGTGCAGTGCAAAGTGAATGGTGTCAATTGTTTATAAAGCAAACGATAATTACAGCGATAAAGGTATTGTTTACTTCTTTAAACCACTCGAGGATTACACAATAAACGTAATGATCCTCTTTCGATATTAATTTATATTTTCTATATATAGTTCTCCGTATAATGACCTATCGGTGTTTCATTATTAAAATTAATAGCCACAACGGGGCAACGCCGCTAGTGCAACGATTCTTTAGCGCAGGTATTGTAGGTTATCTATCAAAATTTCATGCACGAAAGCAATAGTGAAACCGCGCTAGAATATTTCACGTTATGAAAAGTAAAAAATCAAAAGAAAAATTGGCTGTTTTTAAAAAATCTACAAAAAATTAAAAATTAAAAAAATTACTATTCAATCGAAATAATTATCGAGCGTAGCTATGATTTAAAAAAATTAAAACATCTATATATTAATACGCTAAAAAGCTTTCATACGAATGTACGGCCCCCTTTTTAGCATAGTAAAACAAATTCAATTAATCCAAAATTTATTACATATGTTCGTATGAGAATTTAAGCCCAGCCAGTGCAAAAAAAAAAAATTAATTGCAATTATTTATTGTTTTATAACGAATTAAAAGTTGTACTAATACATACACACACTTCACACATATAGCTGAGCAGACCAACGCATTGTTGTTGTTTCAACAGGCCAACACTCTCTGTGAGCTGTGCTCAGTTGTAATTTGACATTTGTAAACAGAGAGAGTGGCTCTCAGTACGCTCCCCTGTGAAGAGACGATCAACGGGAAAAAGCTTCTACGCATATTTTGTTTTGGTTATAAGCAGATTTAAAGTTTCTGGTCTAACGGAAATCGAATTGACAAGAAATTTTTTGCGAGGCAAGTGCTGCTAATAAAATGAATTTCGGAGCGTAAACAATAATTAATATTGTTTAAAAAATTTGTTATATTGCTAATCCTATTGATATGTTCGTCTTCCTTTCTAGCATAGTAATGTTGAAAGGAGTATTAAGGGCGAAAAAATTGTATTGCTATTATTTATTGTTTTATAGCGAATTAAAGATACGGTGACATGCAGATGGCATAGAATTCCATTTAACCAAAAAAATGAGTGCAAAAATAGTCAGTATTCTTCGGGAAAATCGATCAGATACAGGAAAGGTACATTATAAGAAAACATATAAACAATTCAATGGGAAATTCACTAATCAAATTTAATACACCGAGCACAATTGGAGACTGTGCTGTGATCTTGAGATTGAATCGGTATTACATCGAATCGGAAATACATCGAATATATGGATTTATTGCCTGTGTAGTTATTGCCCTGTCAGGGTAAATCTAACTTGATCAATTTCATTGTGATTTTCAATTACCTCCTTCTCTATATACATACAAATCTATTAAACAAATGAAATTAAAATTTTCTTTTGAAAATGCTACCATTCCATCAGTATTTTCTTAAGACGTTGTCACGTTCAACTATCGTCAGTAAACCGACTTTACAGACAACCAATTTTTTCACTAAAAGTTTCGCTCCTACGAGCGATATACTCGTATATATCTAGTTCTGTGCAAGATTTGGGTCAAATCGAATCACAAAGTGCTTGTTTATTAAAAAACAAAAGCGGTTGAGAAATTTTCCACCATTGACTTGGATCATCAGTGCCTATGAAGCTATGAACAATTGGTTAAATCATTTAAGAACATATCAGCTTTCTAGCAAGACTGAAGAACAAATTGTTGAAACTCAATATCTGGGCCCATTCTGACTTCTGGACCAATGCTTCTTCCTCCGTTCAGGGATATGGTAGCGGCCTTCAAGATACTTCCAGATAAGCATGAATCCTTAGGCAGGTAAATGCCTTAAGCGTTGCCCCAAAACAACGAGCAAACGACAAACGACAGGCGACTAATGTGCGACGATGATGATCAATCAAGGCGACAATTCGTCAGACGGCCAGTCAACCTACTAGCCAGTCAATCAATCAATAATGAGTGCTCCGCTCTCCTCTCTCCGCTCCTTGGGCGAGGACGAATCCCAGCCAACAATCAATAACGTGAGCAGCCAGCCAAAGGACTTTCCCCATTCTGCCTTTGGCCCATTGTTATATATTTAAAGTTCAAGTTTTCGCTGTATGCACATAGTTTGGCTTGTAATGCGGTAAATCCCTGCCCCTCTGCCACTGCCACTGCCGCTGGGAAAAGTTGAACCTCTCGCTTTCTCGCTCGCAATCCGCTTGCTGAGAGCAAAGTATTAAAAAAGTTTTCAAATTTTCGTGCGCGCCCAAGAAAGTGCAGGCAGGTTGCCTGCTGCCTGCTTATTGCGTTAAAAATTGTACGCTTTCCACAGGGGCTTAGGGCTAACCCGCACCCGCCTGGCCTGGCCCACTATCGGCAGGCTCTGAGCTCTCTGTAATTGATTTATGTGCTCAAACGTGCGTGAGGAACGTCTGCTTACAATTTACACAAGAAAAGCGAGAAAAGCAGCAGCAAAATAATAGAATTGGAATGGAAAGACACAACTGACCGCAGTTTGAAATTGTCACGAAAACTGAATCAAGTTGGCCTCACAGCAAAAGGAGGGCAAGGCAGGGTGAGGGGTTTTTGTTAACAAAACACAGAAGAAAAAGGGAGTCGGAGACTTGAAAGTGAAGTTCTAAGTAGTTTGAAAGGCAGCGAAAGTGAACTATATGCTTGCTTAGGCTATTAGCTTTTGTATCCCCCTTAAAAATTAAAGCTTCCCCCAATTTTACAATATTTCCTGCATTGGGCAATCAATTTTTAACCAATTTCATTTCGTTCTTCTATTTATTTGTCCATGCAAATACCAGAAATTCCCCAAAAAACTCTCTAACTCTGAGAAATGTGCTCCTGTGTTTGATAGTTAATAAGAGCCCAGGGAGGGCGGAGGGCGGGCGGAGTGTTGATATGCACAGAATGATAAGGGAAATGAAAATGATGCTGCTTTGTTGTGTCGCAGACGATAAACGAAATGAAACAATTTCAATAAAGTTTTCAAGGGAACGAAATGTAAACCGGAAACGGAAACAAACAAAACGAAGTGAAAGGGCAAATTGGTTGGCAATATGGAAATATGGTAAGTACTAGTAAAATTGTGGCCATAAAAAAGCCAACCGGAAAATCGAAAAACGAGATAAACGGGAGCAGAGATATGGGGGGGGGGGGAGCCCAAACAATGCTAGTCCAATATTACTCATACGGCCGGTGGGCCGGTCGACCGGTCGGCCGGTGTTGCACTTTCTTAAATGCAACAAATGAACATTTGGAATTGTCGAAGGCATTTTGTGGCCCATATTTTATGGCCACATTTCGGATTCGAACTGCAGTGCCGGGCACTTCAATTAAATTGGAATTCCCATTGAGTCAAAGTTATTTCCTTCGGTTAATTTAGCCTCCTGCACATGCAAAGGATTTGGCCAAATTGTGGCAAATGTAAGACAGAGGAGTAGATTTTTTTGCAGGCTTAACCAAGTCATTTGCAGGCGACGCATGAAAGAATGCAAAGGAAATGACCAGGCCAAGATACGACTAAAGAGCCAGGTTTACATTTCTATTTGAGAACCCAGTTGAACGAGGAGGAGGAGGAGGAAAAAGCATAAGCAAATGCGAGGAAGGAAGCAAAGGCAAATGATGAAGAGCAGAAAATTGCTTTAATTATGCAAAAAAATTGAAATTAATGAGCAAATCCAATTGTTGATTTACGAGAGAGAGAGAGCAGCGCGTGAACATCTCTACTTACTACAGTCAGGCTGTATTTGAGCGATGTTAGATGCATTCCGGATCAGCTGCGAGCTTTCAAAGTGAACATATGTTTAGAACGTGGCCTGCAAAGATTTGCCAGCATTTTGTGACTCTCGTTGGTTGAGCAAAAATCAAAAAAATTAAAGTTTATTGAATAATATCTTTTTGCTCATTCAGATAAGGTATGAACTAAATAAAATTATATGTTTGTGACCCGTCTTTTCATGTGTAGCAAAAAAATTGTGGTAGAAGTAAGCTAGCTTAGCATATATGGTTTTGTAGCGTATACTGACTTCTTTGGACTATAACTAACGACTGTCACTCTTGATCAAGCTAATGTTAGCATTTATGTAAAGTGTAAGTCCTTGTGGTGTGAAAATATTCAAATGATAACCAACTACGGCTAACTGTTAAGTCTGTTGCACTTTAGGTGAAATGACGGTCTCCAAGTGCTTACTCTTTGCCATATGGCTTGGCGAAAAATCGGAAAAAAAAATAATAACTCTGAAAGAATTTGTTTTTGGAACAATTTATAAAAACAGAAAATTGTCTAAAAAATGAATTGGCAGAAATAAACCAAAACTGACTACTTTCGTAAGCAGGCTTGCAAAGAATACATGCCGTCTTCAGCACAAAGTGTTAATACATGGAGCAGACATTTTATCCCATGTAGCACTCCCTATTGTCATGATGTCCGAAGAAGCCCTTGAAGCGAAGAATAAAGAATTTCGGGATTTACGGCAAAACTATTCCCGTAAAAATAACAGATGTAATACGATGGAAGACGTCATGAATGGGTTATTCATTCTCATCAGATCCGCTAATATCATCTTTGTCGAAATCATCAAAAATGTCTAATAAAGATGCAGTTAGATAAAGTCAGTATCTGGGTTGCTCGCTAACTTCAAAAATTCCATGAATGATTCAGATTCATCAGACTCTGATTAATTACGTAATTGTTAGCACATGAAATTGTTTTTGTTGCTTTACATACTTTAAATAAATAACTTATAAATAAGACGGAAAGCGCTAGCAAATAAATATAGCAAATACAAATGTTAGATCATAGTATCCTTTGAATACAAATTCAAAGTTAGTTCAACAGTTCGCACGAAGGAAATTTCAGACCTAGTATCAATTCCGAGACAGAAACATACACACGGAACAGCAGCAACAGCAGCAGAAAGATGGAGCCCCCACCCAAGTTCAACCGCCTTGAAGATGAGTGCAAATATTGGAAAGATCTCTCGAATCAATACCAAAAAGAATGGGCAGATGTGAAACAGCAGTATGATGAATTCGTTGAGCAATCAAGCGAAATGGAAAAAGAAATGGACGCCACACTGGAGGAGAAAGAGAATTTAATCAAAGTTCTCAGAGCCAAGCTAAATATGTTGGAGAATGAGACCGATTCAATCAAGCAGAAGTTGAACTCACTTGGCAATGAAAGGTCGAGCATGGAGAAACACTTGGAGATGGTAATTATAGAACGCGACAATATAAAAATTCAACTGCGTCAACTGGAGCAGAAAAATGATGACCTGGAGCGTAACGAACGCATACTCAACGAGAGCACAGAGGATTATGAGAAATTGTTGGATCAGGCGTTTGAGAAGAATGCCCTGCTAGAGCTGGAGTTGGAGGAGAAGAAGCTACTGCAGGAGAATCTGCAGCGACTCACGGACGAGAACAGGGATCTGAAACAGGAGCTCAATGCTAAGGCCAGTTATACCTTGCCGACTATGCCCAATGACCAAGGCAATCTACCGCCACAGGAGAATGTCGTAGCCGGGGCCAAAGTCAGCCAAAGTATTGGCTCGAGCGCTCTCGATGACCTAATCAATAACAATGCCGTGTTACCCGTGTCCCGCACAAAAATGTCTAGCATTGTATCCGAAATGATGGGAAAACTGAATGCCATGGCCGCCAATTTGAAGAAACGTCGAGAGCATGCACCGGCCGTGCAACCGGGATCCGTTCCCACCAAGAGGGGACTGTGATTAGTTTAGTTGTTTTTTTTTTCACTTTACTTGTATACTAAGTTTTGCGTTTCTTATAAATTACACAGCAGTTGATGTTGTCGTTTCCAGCCCAACTGTCTAACGTGCTTCAGTCTAGATTAAGAAACTAGAAATGTTTGTCTTTGCAATGTCAGCCTCATTTGTCAATCGCCGCAAAAGCAGGTGGATTGAGTACTCAGCACTGTGCTTCGAGTACTGAGTATCGAGTACTAAGTATTGAATGCTTAATATGGAATACTGAGTATCGAGATCTGAGAATAGGGTACTAAATATCGACTACCGAGAATCGAACCGCTTACGGATGGTGGATTAAAGTCCAATAACGTGAAACTGGTGCGAATTTTGCTCTCAATAGCTTGAATATAGCCTGATTGGTAGGTCGATTATGATGATCCTAAGACGGACGTCATTTGCGAAACACATTTGCCATAGAGCACGCATTTTGATATTGAAATTCAATGATTTGCAAACGCTGTTCATTTGTTATTCTATTCAGGATGAAATGGCAAACCTTACTGAGCATTTTCGGTGTTGCCACATTTTGCGAATCGCAAATAGTAGCAAATAGCTTAAAAATCATCTTTTTTTATCGGTAGTATTTCCAACATTCCCTTTCTTATTCCCGTCTAACATTTTCGCTTTGATCCTCTTCGCGCTCTGCTTTATTTCTCTTACATTTCTTTATATACACTTCAGTTGCTCCACCAAAACAAAATTTTGTTTCCCGCCTCTGCCCTGATATCACTGAGACTGACCTAAAGAACTTCTTAATCAATGCTACTGAATGCTCTGACATAATGGTTTCTCAGACGGCCCTCTTTAGAGTACAGTTTCCTAAGGCGGAGAGCTCTCTTCGACGGACAGCTCTACAAGGCACATAAACTCTTTTGGGTGGGTAGCTCCATTGAGCGAACAGCAAAATATCGAACAACTTCCAGGGGCGAGCAGCTTACTTGGTCGCCCACCTTCCTTGAATGCACAGCTCTATGAGGTACTTGGGCTTGGGATAGCTCTCTTAAGGGGACAGCTCCCTTAGAGAACAGCTTGATGAGGCGGAGAGCTCTCTAAGGGTACAGCTTTCTGAGCTCCCGTGTGCGCACAACTCTCTTGGACGGATAGCTCTATATATCACATTAGCATAATTGGGCGGACAGCTCACTTGAATGGACAGCTTCTTTTAGGTACACCTTCCTGAAGAGGATAGTTTCCCAGGACGGAAAACTTTCATCGGCGTACAGCTCCCTTAGGATACTGCCTTTTGGGGAAGAGAAGCTCTTTTGGGCGGACAGCTCCCTTGATCGGAAAGCTTCCTATATTCGGGTAACTTCCAGAGGCGAACAGCTTCCTTGGAAGCCTAGCTCCTTTGGGCGGACATCTCCCTTAGAGTACAGCTTACTGTTGCGGAGAGATCCCTTGGGCGGACAGCTTTACAAGTAACGTCAGTTCTTTTGGGTGGTCAGCTTCCCTGAGCGCTATCTTGATCTAAAAACTCTCTTGGGCTGACAGCTTGCTTAGGGTACAGCTTTCGGAGCACAGCTCCCTTGGACGGACAGCTCTATAACGCACATTTGCATAATTGGGCGGACAGCTCATTTGGTCGAACTGCTCCCTTAAAAGGACAGCTTCTTTTAGGTACAGCTTCCTGAGGTGGATAGTTTCCCAGGACGGAAAACCCTTAGGAAACTGCCTTTTGGGGAAGAGAAGCTCTTTTGGGTGGACAGCTCTTTCAGGCACATCAGCTCTCTTTTAAGGTGGACAGCTCCCTTGAGCGCTATTTTGTTCGGAAAGCTGCTTTGGGCGGACAGCAATATTTCGGACAATTTCCAAGGAGCTCCCTTGGACGAACAGCTCTTTTAGAGTACAGCTTCCTGAGGCGGAGAGCTCCTTTTGGGTAGACAGTTCCCTTGGACGGAAAGCTCCTTAAGGCACATAAGCTCCCTTTTAGAGAGGACAGCTTCCTTGAGCGGGCAGCTGTCTTAGGGTACAGCTTCCTGAGGCGAAGAGCTTCCATCAGGTACTCCAGCTCTCTTTTTTGGAGGACAGTTCCCTAGAGCGGACAGCTATATTTCTAGATTCCTTCAACTTTCTCACAACTCTCTTTTCTATATACTTTTCGTATGCTTCTTTCTTATGTCCTTTCTACTGTCTGCTTACTTTCCCCCATTTATACGTTTACTGCCGCGATCTTCCTATTAAGGACTTACCTCATTTCGGAAGGAGTGCTCCTTAAGCTCCCTTATGTTCTTCAGGTCTCTCAGTTTCTTCAGTTTAATGGGGATACAGCTCTCTTTGGAAACAGCTTCCTGAGGTGGAGAGCTTTTCTTCCAAAGAAAAAAGCATAGTTTCTTAAGGCGCAGAGCTTCCTAGGGCGGTTTGTTTGTTTTCCTTATGCGAACAGCTCTTTTGGGCGCACAGCTCCCTTGGTCGACCAGCTTAAAGCAAAACAAATTTCATCCAATTCGACGTTTGATTTTGTCGTTTGCTTGTTTAAACTAAAATAATCTGAAATTTGTTTGGAAAAAAGTATTAAAATTGTATAACGAATCTCTTTGACTAACAACAGATCAATGCTTGATTCTAAGTTCATTTTTCTCTAGCTCAGAACCAAAATATTACAAAACAAACACTTTGCAGTCCTATTTTATATCTACCCAGATTTATGTTGCCCAAAAGGCTACCTAAAATGGTTTCAATTCAGAATTGCTGTATCGTTGATCAGCTTTCCACCGCCGTCGCCCCATTCCATTTTCCAATCGCCTTTTACAATTGTAATTGATTTGCCATTAGAATGCAGCACATGAATTATTTAGCTCATAAAACGATCTCTGACCAGGACAGTCCCAGCCAGCAATCTGTCCCCTCCATATCCTGCATAGCCAAGCCAAAGTAAACATTCCACAAGGAGCGCCAGGCGGAGCTAAAGGCTTCTTCGAATGCTGCAACTGTTGTAAGGACGCAGGACGAAGACATTATGCGTTGATTGTCATTAGGTTGGCAGGACGTAGGACTTGCTGCAATGTGCCATTGAAGGGGCGGAGCCCAGCAAAATGCCGACCGGAAATGCAGACCAGGACGCACACACACGCATGTATGAGTGGGAGCCGAGCAATTTCTTTGCCTGAAAGCCAAAACTTTATGCTGTAACTGGCAGGATGTGTCGGGGCGGACGGACGGACAGGAATTGCTTCAATATGCGTGGTGCATTAGCTGGTGCCCAGATCGTTTTGCGTAAATGTGCGCCCGGCATAATTGGGATTCCCCTGCAGCTGTCGCCAGCTGTGCCGCATCGAACGCCGCTGCATCAGCAGAAAATCAGAGCCCAAGACGCCGTCGTTAGCCCTGGCCAATCCGTAGATGATGATGATGATGATGATGATGGTGGTGAGATGGTGCGATGGCAGCCAACCTTTATTCAAATTCAGCATTTTCATGGCATTGGCGTAAAATCATTTTATTGCTTCCTGACTGAATGACTTTTACAACCAAGCCGAGAGCGAGAGCAGCTCCACCTCGCCTCGCCTCGCCTCGCCCTGCTGATTCCGATTAACCCAAATAAGGGATACACGAACACCCGTTTCGATTCAAATAAAAGTTTCGCCGTCGAGCAGCAAAAGCGTTTCCACACATTCAGCAACCGCAATGCTAATGTCTTTCTTGAAGATTGCATGCATGTTGATGCATAAAAGGGGCCATCAAATGCCAATTGAAGAATCAAGTGAGTTGCATAACTCTCAGGACCCACCCAACAGTTGGTCAGTGCTTTCCCAAAAGGTGTCTCCTATTTACAAGGCAATCTTAGTACCAGCTTGGAGATATGGGATCCAAGTGTAACTATGGAATAGCTTTAAAAACTAATCTGAGAAAGATGCGTGTCCTGCAGTCCAGGTGTCTACGCAAACTATCGAGAAGACATTTGCGAAAAAAAAAATGCAAAATGTTCGATTGTGATGAATTGGGATTGGTTGGACGCTTGCCCGCGAAGAAATAGGCGGGAAATGATCCAAAAACCGCGAAATTTGAAGAACAATGCTGCGACTGACTTAAGGGTATATTAAAGTCAGATCTGATTAAAGTCAGATCAGATCTGAGGTTAGCCTAACATTTGCGAGAGCGAAATCACATTGGAATTAAGAATTTTTGTTGGTGGCATCCCGAGAAGAAGTAAAACATATAATGTTCTCCCAAAATATATTTAGATATCACATACCAACCTACTTGTTGCCCTCACCACACACACACACACACATGTTGGTGGTTGGCGGTCGGTGGTCGGTGGGGCATGCAACAAAAGGAGAGCCTGGTGAGCCACCTGGGCAGTCATTAAAAGTTGCAATAAGAAACTACTTGTAGTGCACTTTGGGTCGCCTCGCCTATTACTTCTGCTAATGGCGTGCAATTTCAGTGCTGACCCGCTTCCGCTTTCCTACCAACTCCTGATCCTGATACGCCTGCTTGGCTTTTGACGGCACACTCTCTGGCTGCCCATCAACTCGCTGCTGCACTGCCTCAGGCAGGTGCAAGTGGTAGGAGAGGCGTGGCTAGTTGTGGGTGCGCGCACTTAAATTAAACACCCGGCAGCACTTTGGCAATTCATTTCATTTCATTTACGGCAATCCGAGGTAACAACTGAAATGGCAAACTGCAAATCTTCAAAATAGAAGCTGGTTGTGGGCAACTGTGGAGGAGTTGCATTACCAAATGAAATTTTGGATGCTTAAGAGGCAGCTTTAAAGAGCTCCTCCCTGTGGACGTACGTGTGTCCCCCGTCTCTTAATCTATTTCCAGCAGCTGCAAGTTGCATCCGTTTGCAGTTTGCAGTTTGAAATTTGAGTAAAATAAATGAACTTGAATTTACCCGCCTCGCAATTGATGAGCTGGGGGAACAGCAGCTTAAGCTATCCCCCCCCCCAACTCCCCCCCCCCTCCTGCCTGCTACTCTCGCTCGGTTTCACTCTGCCGCAGCGACACTCGTAAGTAATTCAAGTGAAACCACATTAAGCTTACTTTGCTAATTGCGAGCGACACGTCGCCAGCGTCGCCAGCATCGCGCGCATGTGAAAATTTAACATCCCCTCCGAAGCACCCCCCCCCCAACAAACCCCCAACCCCCACCACGCATCTTGCTTATCTACATAAACGTGACATGTGTGCGAGTGGGTGTGTCGCCTGTGGGGACGCCGGGCCAGAGCCAGAAGCATCCTCCGGAGCAGGCCAATCATTTTAATTAATTTGTCAGAGTGTTGGTAACACACAAAAATTTATTATACTCCAACGTAGTCGGAGGAGTAGTTGGAGTCTCCGTCTCCTGGCAAACTGCAGCAAATTAAGCAGCGCGGTGTGTGTGTGTGTGTGTGCCCGAAATCAGTGTAAATGCGCCGTGGGAACAAAACTTTTGATTACGAAAACCAAGAAAATCAATGGGCAATGGTCCACCCCCTGCCAGTGTCCCCCCCGTCAACCATAAAACCACTACTCACTCTTCCTTCCAGGAACTAACGACATGAAGCCTAATGTGGCAAGCGGGGCGTTGTCCACGGCATTAAACTGTACCAAGGCGGAGAAGTCTCTGAGAAAACTAGAAGCACACAAGCCAAGAGATTGGGAGGAGACAGAATTTATCTTCGGTTTTTATAAGAAGGATCGGTCGATTTTTAAATGGAATTCAATCAGATGGCCCTTTAATGGTAGCGTTAGAAAGGTTAGCAACTCCAAAATAGAAAATCCTACTGTCCCTGTCTACCATCTAGCGAAACCACAGCCAAGGGAAATGTTTGGGAACTATTTTATGTGTAGCCGACTGTTTCAAAGACGTAAATATTTGAATTAACGATATTCCTACTGTCCCTATCTACTATTTATCAAATTTAAAATCATTTTGAACTTGTTTGCTGATAATTTGCAATTGCTGATGAGTCTCTGCTGAATTATAATACGTAAATATATGGTTTTATAAGATTCCTACTGTCCCTATTTCTTAGCAAAACCAACAAGGGTGGTAGAAGGCCCACTTGGGCTTGATTGCTAATGAGTTTCTGCTGAATTATAATACGTAAATATATGGTTTTATAAGATTCCTACTGTCCCTATCTACTTCTTAGCAAAACCACAGCCAAGGCGTGGAAAGAAGGCCCACTTGGGCTTGATTGCTAATGAGTTTCTGCTGAATTATAATACGTAAATATATGGTTTTAAGATTCCTACTGTCCCTATCTACTTCTTTGCAAAACCACAGCCAAGGCGTGGGTAGAAGGCCCACTTGGGCTTGATTGCTAATGAGTCTCTGCTGAATTACAATTCATAAACATTTGGGTTATTATATTCTTACTGTCCCTATCTAATGCCCCTTGTATGCAGACTTGCGAGACCTCGATGGACTGGGAATACGGCACGAAAACGGCGTCTGGAATGTTTCTGGAGTAGCAGAGACACAGGAGAGGATGAGGCTGTTTGCTGGGTTTGCCGATGCTGCGTTTGCGAGACGATCCCTTGAGGTGAGTGGGCTAACAGTCCCGGGCTAGGCCGAAACTGGCAAATCCTCTTGGTGCTCCCTATTCCGGTGCCTGTCGGGCCCAAAAGGGCAGGGCCCACCGAGCCTATCGGTACCATGGGTTGAGTAGTTGTCCAAGGCTACTAATTGAGGTCGGCCCCCTTGTGGGAGTATCGTGGTGGCTGTGGTTGACACCCAAATCGCGGGTAGAGTCTCATTTGAGGCTCGACGTGGAGTTGCGTATCAACCGGGTGCTGTGACCCATAGACCAGTAGAGGTTTTAGATAAACCTCGCCCCTCACCAAGGGGGATTGTCATGCCCGACAAGCTGACTTTCAAATCTAGGGGCGCTAGTCTGGCGTCACCATTCCAGACTCATCGTACCATATGCACATTTATGTGCATATAAGGGTGCCGTGGTTTTAAGCCTACTTATGGCACATACCACGTTAAATAAAACCTGAGCGATCAGATTAGTTCTGTCCCTATCTAATATCTAACGAAACCACAGTCAAGGTGGGGATTGCTTATGATTTTCGATTTCTAATGAGTCGCTGCTGAATTGATTCCTATCGTCCATATCTACAGTCCTGTCCATACTATCCATATTCCACAGCAAAGAGAAAGCCATCACACAAATTTCGCGCCAGTCGTCGCATTCGCCCAGGTCGTCAAGTTGCCCTCTAATCGTATCAAAAGGCAGCTCGTCAGTATTTAGTTATGGTAAATCCGCCGCATAGCAGCGATTGGAAAGCAGTTATGATTTCGAGCTTAGTGGGCCTTAACCAGTGGTGCCTGTGGTGGTGGCAGCTCAGTAAAGAGACGAGATGTGGTTGTTAAATTGAGGTCAGCTAAGGACTGCATGATAAGTGGGATTTTCATCTAATCAGTTGGTTATTTGCTTAATTGGACGCTGCACATTCGGTGAGTTACTTGCGATTTGTTAATATAAAATAAGATGTAAGATTACTTAAAGGCAACTTAAAAGTTTGCCCCTACTAGTAAGAAACGTCAATTTCACCATATTTAAGGCAGGTTCCCACTGACAGATCAGCCAAGTACATAAAGAAAAACCCTGCACCAGCCCCTCTCTCCATTGACTTCGTCCTCGCTGTGCTTGAGGCTAGTCATTAATATATTTTTCGGTTTAAACTTGACTTAACTAGCCACTTAAAGTTTCTTAATTGCCTCAAAGCTAATTTCGCCATCATAAATATTGTGCTTAATGAAAGGGTTAACGGCTTGTAGCTCGCCCCCGTATCGCTACCTCACCCCTTTATCGACACAACGGAATGACAATTAACAGGCCATAAGTTCAATTGGCCATAAAACACAATTTGCATTGATAGGAGGCTAATAGAGCTTAACAAAGAGCTTAAGAAGTCACACGTGATTAGGTCTAAATCAGCAACAGACACACAGACACACACAGAAACAGACGTAGCTTCATTACTATTAAGTAGCAGATGGATGTCCAAATGGATTTACTCAAGTTACAAATTGCAAATCAGCAAACAAAACATAATTTCACATTGTTATTGGGGAGGGGGGGGGAAAAGGGTGCATAAATCAAAAGTGTGAGGGAAAAGGCAGCGGGAAATTAAGCACTTTAAGTAAATTCAGTTGATGAATTTGCGGTTTAGCGACCTATTTTGAATTTAGTCAAAGTCAAGATCAAAGATTGTTTATTATTCAATAACACGGTGTGACAAAAAAAAAATCAAAACAAAACTTCTGGGATGGGACATAGCGTAGGTTGTAGATATGGTTCAGTAGATTTTTGTGGCATACTAGAATTTTTTGGTGCACATCGAAATTTTGAATAACGGTAAAAAAACCTTTTTCGCACAAGCACTCACTTATACGCCCATAACTTTGTCATATATCAAATGATTTTTATTTTCTTACCGGTTTTGGAAAGAAGAAATTTAGGTCTTTAAAGATACCATATATGACTGATCAGGATTCATTTCTTATCTTGGATTATTTGCTAAGTAAGCCATTTTTGATTGGTTTTTTTCCCCATTTTTTGTCTTTGGTGACGTTTTTGAACACTGTTTGGTTAGAAACCCCCAATATTTGTTTTATTGTTTAAGAACAACACATCTTCACGGTTAGAACGTATGCCTATTTTCTAAAATCGGTCAATAATTAGCAAAGTTATTAAAGTTTTTCGGATAACGAAATTTTCGCAATATGGTGATGAGTCGCGCCATTATAGCACTGTCGACCGTAAAATTGTTGAGTTTTTAGAGTAAATTATTGAATAATTTTTGTTTAGAATAAGTATTGTATAGCCATGTCCGTCTGTCCGTCAGTCTGTCCGCCTGTCTGTCTGTCCGTCCGTCTGTCAGTCCGTCTGTCCATATTAATAAATAGATCTCAGAGATGGTAAGAGATAGAGGTTTGACATGTATGGAACATAAGCTTCATATGCTTACTGGCAGATCAAGCTTACTTTCAATTATTGCCACGCCCCCTCCCGCCCCCCAGAATTTAGAAAAAACGTCATATCTTCGGCAGTTTTATAGATAGAAGGTTCGTACTTTTTGGACATATTTAGTAATCGGGATTCTTTATCGGTCCACCAAAGGATTGGTAAAGATCGGATGATCGATAGTCAAGATATAAGCGAAAGAAACTTCTCTGCTGCAGCGCAGTAGCAGCATTGCTTTCAGCAGCTACTGCAGCATCTAAATTTACACTGAGCATACACTTTTGTGGGTAAAGAGTGTATTATAGTCGGCCTTGCCCAACTTTCCTACTTGTTTTAATTAGGCTTTTTAAGGTTTTTTTTTCCTAAAAAGTTAAATAACTCAACCAAATATTACTCGATTTTAATAAACTAAGTTGCAGAAAACGCATAATTAAATGTTTTTTGAAACTGCATACCAAAATTAAATAGTTTTATATAAATTTGACCTATTCATTTTCATTTAAAGTTCGGTGAAGTCGCAAAAAACTGAAAAAATCGATTTGTTTTTCATGTAGCTCCCCCAATTTTTATCCGAGATTGCAATGTAATACACCGTTGGAAAGGTGTTACATTTCTCTTTCAAAGACGCATTGCAAATTATTATAGGATGCCTAGTTTAAGGGGGTCTTCTCATTCAAAACCCGTTTTTTGGACCCTTTTTAAAAAAATTCTTATTTGAAAACGCAAAGAATAATTGAAAACTTTTTTTATTTATTGTATTACAAAAGGTTCAAAGTAAATAAAAAATTTTTTTGCCTCGATACGAGGGCTGTTCAAAAAAGTAATGAGACTTCAAAGTTGGTGGTGAAAAAAAAAAGGTGTCGTCACGGCGGCCACGATTCCGGGTCTCCGGAGCGTCCGAAATGAAAAAAAAAAACGGGGTTATAATCAGTATAGATGTAATTCTCGGCTGAACCTCAAACTTAATTTTGTGATTTTTTTTTGACAAAATGGCGGCCATTCAAAAAAAAAATTTCAATTTCGGGCTTTTTTTGTAGTTTAGTGTAAAAAAAAATAGTAAAAAATTTTTTAAAATTATGGTCGAGGTTCAGCCGAGAATGGTGACAATTCTGCGTCGATTCCACTTTGTTTCATGAAAATCGGTTCAGTTGAACTGGAGATATCATGGCCGCCAGTTCGAAAAACGTGGTTTCGAGATAAACGCGTTTTAAGTTTGGAAAAAAAAAAAAAAAAAATTTAAATCGTTTTAAAGGTGACAATTCTCCGTCGAATTCACTTTGTTTCATCAAACGGTCGGGGCCGGAGGAAAACAGCCGGGGGTAAAAGTTGCAGAGGCCCCTTAAGTTTGCAGTTGCTTGGGAATTTAGGTCACATTGGGTCACTAAAAGAACTATATCTCCTAAACTAATTCGAGTTTTCGAAAAAACTCTTTTGGGGGATATTTTTGAATATCCAAGCTATAAATAAATGCAAAAAAAAAAGTCGAAAAAAAAAGTTGCTCAATGAGAAGACCCCCTTAAGAAATATGATTTTTTAACTATATCAACCTCGAAAAGACGGACTTTTAACCGTTATTCCAAATTTTGATGTGCACGAAAAATTTGTGGTATGCCACAATGTTACATTTAACTATATCTACAACCTACACTATGTCGCATCCCAGAAGTTTTTTGACTGTCACACCGTGTAATCAACAGAAATCAGCAAGGACAGAACTGTTTCGATGGACTCCCGGCACTAAGTGTCCGCGTGAATGGTGAATGGCAAATTGTTGAAGCACGCACAAAAAAGCAAAACAAGCATCATATTGAAAATTGTCAAATTTCCTGGCTTTTTAAATCAACACAACTCGTGTAGTTTGCTGTAGCATAGCTGTTGTTCAATCCCCGTCGTCGCTCGCTAGAATCAACGTCTCCCCATTCGTTCAATCCCCGTCGTCGCTCGCTAGAATCAACGTCTGCATCATGCCGAACGACACAGTTGTGAATGTACAGGAGTACAAGGATTCGGTGATAACCAAGGCGGAGATATTGATTACCAAACTGTTCCCGGAGAAGATTTTGCAGCTGAATGAGCTGCTCGCCACTCAAATGTTCAACGAGCATCAGGATCTGAACATACCCGTGCAGGATCCGGTTTTGGTCAATCAGAATCATGAGCAGCAGAAGGAAGCCTCCGACGACAAGGATGACAACTGTCCTCCCACAAAGCGCTCACGCAAGGATGTTGTGGTGTCTGGAACACCGGTGCTGGCTTTACCCCAGGGCGTCGTGCCCTGCAATACGCCGCTCTGTGAGATGATCAAGGTGGTTAAGCCCATTATACGCAAGCTGGTCGAAGACTCCAATCAGCTTAAGATGTGGATTTCGTTCTTGATACCTAAAATAGAAGATGGCAACAACTTTGGCGTCTCCATTCAGGAGGATACTCTGGCCGAAATCCAATCGGTCGAATCGGAGGCAGCTACCTTTTTCGATCAAATTTCACGCTATTTCCTGTCACGCGCCAAGGTCGTCTCCAAGGTGGCCAAATATCCGCACATCGATGACTACCGCCGTGCGGTCATTGAGCTAGACGAGAAGGAGTACTTCAACCTGTGGCTGGTGGTCTGCGAGGTGCGCAACCGCTACTCGTCGCTGCACGACACAGTCATTAAGAATTGGGATAAGCTGAAGAAGCCGCGCTCCTCCAACACCGAGAGCTTATGTTAAGAGCGGCGCCCCACAAGTCAGTCTACCAACTACAACTATGGATAAATCTATAATTTTATTCCCCCCTCAGAATGTATAAAAATGAATAATATCCCTTCACAAAGAATTCGCTAGAAGATTTTAGTTTTAATTTGAACTTTTTTTTATTTCCACGATAAGTATATTGAAGTGGGCAATTCGGTGACCCGGGAATCTTGGATTGCTAGAAAGCTATTTTATTCAGTTGTTGCTTCAACGGTTTTTCTTGACTTAATTGCATTGAGCAACTTTTTTTTTCGACTTTTTTTTTTTGCATTTATTTATATTGGATATTCAAAAATATCCCCCCAAAAGGATTTTCGAAAACTCGAATTAGTTTAGGAGATATAGTCCTTTTAGTGACCCAATGTGACCTAAATTCCCAAGCAACTGCAAACTTAAAGCGCGTTTATCTCGAAACCACGTTTTTCGAACTGGCGGCCATGATATCTCCAGTTCAACTGAACCGATTTTCATGAAACAAAGTGGAATCGACGCAGAATTGTCACCATTCTCGGCTGAACCTCGACCATAATTTTAAAAAATTTTTTACTTTTTTTTTTACACTAAACTACAAAAAAAAAGCCCGAAATTGAAATTTTTTTTAATGGCCGCCATTTTGTCAAAAAAAAAATCACAAAATTAAGTTTGAGGTTCACCCGAGAATTACATCTATACTGATTATAACCCCGTTTTTTTTTCATTTCGGACGCTCCGGAGACCCGGAATCGTGGCCGCCGTGACGACACCTTTTTTTCACCACCAACTTTGAAGTCTCATTACTTTTTGAACAGCCCTCGTATCGAGGCAAAAAAATTTTTTTATTTACTTTGAACCTTTTGTAATACAATAAATAAAAAAGTTTTCAATTATTCTTTGCGTTTTCAAATAAGAATTTTTTTAAAAAGGGTCCAAAAAAACGGGTTTTGAATGAGAAGACCCCCTTAATGTTCCAATTTCATGAATTAGAAGTAGATTTCAACTCGAAAACACTTTTCAACCTGCCCTCGTACCACTTAACTAGGTACTTAAGCAGTTTACCTAAAGTGTGGGTCCTGTCATCTTGGACAAATCAGCGTGTGTGTTTGGTTTGACCATTCCAAACTGCAGATTCAGCTGCAGTTTCAACTTCATGGCCAGGCAACACCAAATGTTTCAGCAACATGTTGCGCTGCAATCAACAGACTCAGCCCATGTTGCTTAAGAGCGCAAGTGAGAGAGAGAGAGAGGGAGACGCCTAAAAGTAGGCAAACAAACTTGGGCCATTCGAAGACGAAATGCAAATGAAAATGCCTGAAAATTATATATCATTTTCCAGGAAATTTATAGGAGGGGGGCAGAGCCATGCGTGCCTGGCAAAGCACGTCGTAATATTTACAAATGGTTTCTTGTAATTAAATTAACACAAAACGTGACATTGTCACTGTCGCAGATTTTTAAGCGACACACACACTCAAATCCTTGGCCAGGACACAAATTCCCTCAAGTTTCGTCTTACTTTACTTTCCATTTACTTGTCGCCAAAATGAAATTTAAAACACAAATGAGCAAAAAGTGCGTGCCTCTGTTTCTGTCTCTTGGGGGGGAGTTGCCCCAACTGAGGCAAGGGCAGGAGTAGTTAGTGACGCCGAGAGACTCTCCGTGCAAAAGATTAGGAATGTAATTTACAATTTACAACATGCTCGCAAAATAAATGTCGACTTCTTTTTATGCCGGCACTTTACTTACGGCGAACTGGGCCACAAAACGATACAATATGTGTATCAAAACACTCACACACACACGGCAAGGTGAGACTCCTCCGGCTCCGGTTCGGGCTCGGGAGGCTTCATCAGTCGCAGCCGGCAGAGATTGACAGTTGTTGCCACTGAAATGCGCACACAAAACACACAAAAAAAAAAAACAAAAACAAGCAGCAACAAAAGTTGCCACTGAATAAAAGGAAACAAACAAAAAATAAAAAATACCAAATAAAAACCAAGATGCTCACAAGAGCACACACTTACAGGGTGTGGCCACTGGAGGTGAAAGGATTTTCTTGGCACACAGAGAAGTTGACGTTAAGCGTTGAACTTGGGCATTCTCAAGGAGGTTATTTGATGCCTTAGATTGACAACTTTCCCCCTGCTTTTGTCCAAAATTGAAGTGGGGAAAACATTACTTAATCAGGTCGACGAAAGTTAACTGATTCAAAGATCAGACAAGAATATTCTTATAGTATTTCCATCGCTGAACACGCATCTGGCCATCAAAAGTGCCAATCACATCGAGATTTTGAGAAAAAGTGTCAAAAAAATCGCTGCTTTTGCCCTTTTTCAATCACGTGTAGTGTAAGGAAGTTTTTCTTAGGCTGGGGTAGGTCTCAGTCTAGCCAGGATCAGTTACAAACTTCATTTATGAAAGAGATGAGGAATCAAGCAAAAATTGCTAAGACTGACCCTAAATGTTACTGCAAATATAGAAACGTAGCTCCTTAAGGTTTTTCGAAAGGATTATGAGCATGGAAATCCCCGGAAGAGGAAGGCCTAGGCGTCCATTTACATGACTTGGGCAACGTGGAAATTGCCAGAGTCATAGGTATGAGAAAATCTTGGGTCATGTACTCTGGTAATATCTACCAGAGCAAGTGAAACTATGCCATTCCTACTGTAGGTGACAAACTGGCCAACAGACGAAGACGTAGCACTCTGCGAGAGCCACACTTAAGAAGAAACCCTGTCCCTGTGCTCTCCCAAAAAAAAAAAAAAAAGATTAATATACACTACTGGGGCAAAAAAGTAGTCGGAATTTGTCGATTTAAATCACGCTAATATTTTCGCCCGAATATATTTTTTTAGTTGGCAGCACTGTCACTGTGACTTACATGTCAAATTTTATGTCAAAATATTCTTATTATTGTTTGAGTTACGCTTGGTTTTGTGACACGCAAAAAGTGGTTTCGGCGATTTTTGAATGTCTGAAATTATTCAACAAAGAAGTGCGATTAAATTTTGCTTCCTGAATGGAATTACCGCTGCCGAAACGTTGAGAATGTTGCAGAAGGCTGGCGACTAAGCTCTGCCAAAATCAACAACATTTGACTGGTACAAATGGCTCGTTTGCGTGAAGCTATTCGCAAAAAGAGGCCAGATTTATGGGCCGACAACTCTTGTGCTTGCGCGTACACTGCGCACGGTTTTGCGAGCATCTGCGCCAAAAACAACACCATCGTCGTTCCGCAACCACCGTATTTGCCTGATTTAGCTCCGTGTGACTTCTGGCTATTCTCCAAACTCAAAAGACCACTCCGAGGACACCGTTTCGAGTCGATTGAAGAGATTAAACGTGAATCGCACGCGCTCTAGAGGCCATACCTGAAAGTGACTTTTCGGCATGCATCGAGGACTGGAAAACAGGATGTTGGCACAAGTGCATTGCATCGGAGGGGATTGCTTTGAAGGCGATGAAATTGATTTGGAAGAATACAAAGATTTAACCATTTGTGATTTATAAACAATTCATTACCCACATAAATATTTTAACAATTCTTATACAAATCTACCACTCTCCATTCATATCACATTATCAAACATTCATTAAAAAAATACCAAATACCCAATATAACCACAAAATCATAAAATACCATCCATATTAAAACTAGTATACATAATAAAAAAAAAATTAAATATTTTCCATTAACATAAATTAACCCATATCATATGAAGATCCACTTTTTATCGAAAGAAGTTATGTCCAGCGACGAAGCTCATTTCTGGTTTGAATGAATACGTGAACAATCGGAAATTGTCCGGTTTGGTTGAACAGCAGTCAGAAACATTACAAGGCCAATGCATTTGGTGGCGTATAATTGGACCATACTTTTTAAGATAGCGAAGGCTACAATGTAACTATACCAGTGCGATGATTACAAACTTTCTTAAAATGGAAAAACTGGTTTCAACAAGACGGTGTCAAATGCCACACATTACGTAAACATTGGCCCAATTGAAGTGAGTTCTTCCCTTTACTTCCCCTAAGCTAAAAAATTCAAAGTTTTCTCACTATCCTTTTTCTATCTCAAACTAATTCTAGCTTTTACCTCTTTTCTCCTTTCCTACCCTTCAACTAAATTAAAACCAAAGATTCAATATTCTTTGCTTCCGAAATAGAAAACGAATTTGCAAAAAATTGGTCCGAGTATTCAGCTGACAACAATTTGATATTTAATACTCTGAAGACAAACAATTATTCCTCGACTATGTGCACAACTTAAACAGGATCTCATTATCAATAGACAACTAGAATGACTTTACAGAACTTGAATCGCCTTTTGCAATCCAAAGGAAAAAACTTCAGGGGTTACGCCCATATCTGCTACCCAATGCTCCGGCATCTGCCCCCTCCGCAAAATCTGGACTTCTATATACACAATTGTATCTTTTGAGAATGGGCATTACCCGCATGTGGTGGAAATCAGCATAGTCATGTGCCCATTCCAAAACCCAATAAGCCGGCATCCGAAATCAGCAGTTTTCGTCCGATCTCGCTTCTATCCTGTTTAAGCAAAACACTCGAAAAAATGCTCTCTCGCAGGCTCATGGTGTACACTAAAATAATCTCTAAGTCTAAGTCCTCATGGGTTTTAAGCTTAAGCACAGTACTATGGACTCCTGCTGGAACTTCAGCATTTCGTATCGGATGCTCTTTCGAGTAAAAATCATGTTACCTTAGCGGCAACTGATTTCGAAAAATTCGATCGCGTGGGAGTTCATACGGTCTTCAACAGCTTGTAACATGGGGGTGGGTGTAAAAATCTTCACCTTAGTGAAGGCCTTTGCTTGCGTGGTGTTTATAAGAGTAAAATTTTAACAATGTAATCTGATTACCAAAAACTTCACAACGGCATCCCACAGGATTATATTTTTATAATTGCTTTTGAACAAATAAATAAGATTGTCCTAAGACACAAAAATATCAAATTAATAATGTACGCAGACGATGCTATAATTGCTAGTAAAATTAAAGATTTAAATAAGCTTAACAATATTTTCCAAAATATCCTTAATGATATTTACAATTGGGGCTTAGGGGCTGGTGCAACTCTCTCTCCTAGCAAATGTAAAGTTCTTCACATCTGTAAAAAAATCTATTGTACATACCCAGACTTAAACTTTAATACCTATAACATAGAATGCGTCGAGGCTCTTAGGATACTTGGTATAATTTTTGACAAAAAAATGACCTACAAAAACCACTGTTTATATCTAAGAAACTCTCTTGAAAAAAAAAACTAAATGTAATCAAATATCTTACCTCAAAGCACTCTCTAATCAATGTAAACAGCCTAGTAAATGTCACTAGATCCTTAATACTCTCCAAAATAGAGTATGGACTTCCAATTTTTGGATGGTGCGCAAAAACCCACCTTAGGCTACTTAAGCCAGCCTATCACACCGCAGCACGTCGAAGCATTAATGCCTTTCCAACATCTCCGATAAAATGTATTCTGGCTGAAGCTGGCTTACCATCCATTGAGGACAAAATCGCCGAATCCACAGCTAAACTTGTCTCCAAATTGTTTTGCACCCCAAACCATCTCCTTCGGAATAATATGCGCAAAGCTTTAACCCAAAATAAGCGATTCAAACACCTCTCCACTCTTCGCCGATGCGCCTCACTCGCAAGAGAACTCAACATCCTGCCTCCTTCAAATATCAGGAAGTCCACAGCACCACCATGGCTACTACGGGCCTCCTCTATTAATACAGCCCTACTCGAATTCCCAAAGAACAATACTAGCAGCGAGTCCTTCCGACAACTTTTTGCAGAAGAATCAGCTAAACCCAACTTCATCAACCGATCCTGGTTGTTTACCGATGGATCAAAAACACAACACATCACAGCATTCGCTTGTACTAACCAGGAAGGCGAAGTCTTAGCATCTGGATGGCTTCCGGAATATTGCTCTATATTCTCGGCTGAAGCAGTAGCAATATACAAAGCAATAGCCTATGCAAAAGCAAGAACTGGAAGATTCGTAATCTGCACTGACAGCCTATCCACAATAGAAGCAGTACGGAACATCGGGAATCTTAATCCCGTTGTCTGTCAAATACGGGACGCTCTCATAAAATCCCCTGCAAAACTTCAACTATTTTGGGTACCCAGCCACAAAGGAATCCTCGGGAACGAACTAGCTGATGCAGCTGCTAAAGATGCGTCAAAGTCGCCCACCTTTACCGTCATTCCCTGCATAGATCGTGACATACAAAAAGCCATACAGCCCCATCTTTACACCCGTACTGCAGACAACTGGGCAACTTTTCAACACAACTACAAGTCTTTTAATCCAATCCTGGAAAAAATCCGATACCCCGCAAACTGTCATCGAAATAAAAGTCGAGTATTTGTCCGCCTTCGTATTGGACACTCCACCATTACCCATTCCCATTTACTCACTGGAGAAACCAAGCCGCCTTGCCACCTATGTGGACAAGAAATGTCCACAATACACCTACTGGATAGCTGCCCACATTTGGAAAAAATCCGGAAGATCCACTTCCCAACAACAATACCCTCAACATACCTCTTAATAGCCTCCAACGAAAATATAGACAGAATTTATAAATACCTCAAACATTGTAACCTATTAGAACATATTTAAAAATCAAACTCATTAAGTAGAGCCGAAGGCCTCGACGCTAGTGCTCTTTCCCTTTATAATTAATTATAATATTATTATTAGTTAATGTATTATAGTTAATTTTAAAATAAATAAATAAATAAATAAATGATAATAAAAGTTAAAAATTGCTCACGAGTAGCAAGCATGCCCATCCCTAATAGTATTACGAATCCCTAGACAATAACGTAACCATTAAGAAGTACGACGAGAGAACGACGCAAAGACGCAAGAGAACGTGAACGACGATCGGTAGCAGGAAGACGGCCAGCAGTCCTGAGGGAGAGTTGCAACGTGGCAGCCGACGAAGAAAGACGTGTGCTCGAAACGCTGAGTCGAGTAAAAGACGAGTGATATCGGAAAGCCGTGCCGATTGAGCTAAAACCATTAACTAATGACGAATTTCACATACTTACTACATTAACTTTAAACATTACATTTAATAAACATTTTCATTGAATAAAAACCCCACATTTTGGGTGCTCGTCCGGGATTGATCAATGTTGTGAAACCCCACATATATGTCTATATATCGGAAGATAAAGACCTTGTACTTGGTTTAGAAGCTATGAATGCCTCATGACAGGCAAAAACCTGGTCCAGGGTACTCTAGAAATGCCTACCAAGGAAAGTAAAACTGTGCCCCATATACTGCAGGTGCATGCCTGGCCAGCATATTGGAAGGCGAGGACTGGGAACAGTGCTCAGGGCTAGCAGAGTCACATGGAAGGTGAAAACCTGGACCACGTGCCATAGAAAAGTCTGCCAAAGCTAATGAACCTGTGCCTACCCTGCATTCACTTGTGGCTGGGCAAACAGGGGGGGGGGGGACTATGCAAGACTAGCAGAGCCATGTATGGTGAAAACCCCTGGACCACACACATACAAATGTCTGCCAAGTAAAAATTTAGAAAATTAGGTGACGACCTGGCTAGCCTAATGGGAGACGAAGAATGAGAACTATGCTTAAAGTCAATGGAAGCTAAAAACCTGGATTACGTGCCATAGACGAAGACATCCATGGGTTGTCCTCTCTCCCTGAGGGATAGCCCAGTACCCGGGTTCAACCTCACGCTGAAAAATAAAGGGTTGTTTTATATATTCTGGGTTTATTCTATTTATATTTTCAATGGTAATGCCCCACCAGAGTTATATTCTACCAAGTTTTGTAAAGACACCGTTTGCGTTGGTTGGTATATCCAGTTCAAACCCACCAAGTCATTATTCGGGTCTCAGTGGACGATCTTTTGGGGTAAACATTCGTACTTCAGCTCAGCTAAAACAGCACTGTTTAGTCCTGTTCACCGTCTCTGAAATCATTGTCTTCACTTGTCATTTGTTAAATCACTTTCATTTTATTCACTGAATTAGTCCACCCAGCAAGCAAAATGAGCTCTAATTATGTGTCTGAAAAGTTTGAAACTTAAAAGTGTTTTGGAGCAAATTCATTGGTGGTCTCTGGCACGGGCTTTTAAAAAGCACTTAGCATTTTCGAAGTTGAAGCAAGTGGTAATCATTTGTTTTTGTTGGATGTTTTGCTTCAAGTGCCTTAGAAAAAGTAACTTCTATGTGTCTTTTATAAGGTTTTATATGCACACCTCATTGGGAGGGTGAAAGCACTTATATCTGTGACATACTACACGTTTATGCTTTACAAAAAACAATGATTTTGCCCAGTATGCCAACATTATTTTCATTAACAATTATTTATTTAAAAAAAGATATATTTGTCATTTATGGCAGTTTTAAGCCCTAGTACTGACAAGATCTGACTGGTAAAAGATGCCAAAAATAATGAGGTTGAGCAGCTAAAAATCAAATAATTTCCTTAATGAATAAAATATATAAGTACAGCATGCTTCCGTGGAGGCGAAGTGTGATTTTTCGTAAGCATAAACGTGAGTAATAAAGAGTCAAGTCGGCGAAATCTGCATAAAATTAAACGTTTTGATAGATAAAATCGCTCTAAATTCCGACCTTTTCTGTGCACATTATGACGGTAAATGCCAGCCCAACCAAAAACCTTTGGGTAAATGCTCATAAAAAAATGTGGAAAGTTTCAATCATATATTGCCCAGCTGTTTGTCTGGTTGATTCAAGTTGTTTTGCTGTGGTCACGTCTTTGGTTCACTGTCGTCTCTGCTGATCTTATTTTTTATTCTTTCACCCAGATCTTATATTGAGTCACTGTTTAACCATCGAACAACAACCTCAGACGTGTTAGAAAATATCTGATTCCGCGAAGAGTTAACATTAAGGTAGATACCAAAGTCGATTTCCCGCACGGCTGTACATATATAATGTGCAGAAAGCAGAGAAACTACAAAAAACAAGGATTATGCAAGTCAAAACAGCAAAGATTAATTGGAAGCAATAACAGTAAATGATGCTCAAGAAAAAAGTGT
>JAEIFV010001305.1:0-66899 GCA_018904265.1 Lordiphosa collinella | reverse complement strand
ACCATAATTTTAAAATTTTTTTACTATTTTTTTAATTACACTAAACTACAAAAAAAAAGCCCGAAATTGAAATTAATTTTTTTTGAATGGCCGCCATTTTGTCAAAAAAATCACAAAATTAGTTTGAGGTTCAGCCGAGAATTACATCTATACTGATTATAACCCCCGTTTTTCATTTCGGACGCTCCGGAGACCTGAATCGTGGCCGCCGTGACGACACCTTTTTTTGTTCACCACCAACTTTGAAGTCTCATTACTTTTTGAACATTCTCGTATCGAGGCAAAAAAATTTTTTATTTACTTTGAACCTTTTGTAATACAATAAATAAAAAAGCTTTCAATTATTCTTTGCGTTTTCAAATAAGAATTTTTTAAAAAGGGTCCAAAACGGGTTTTGAATGAGAAGACCCCCTTAAACCTAACTAAAGCTAACTAAAATCAGTATAAATGAAGTCAGTCTGCAACATGTACAAATGTTAAATGGCTTGACATAACCCCAAAGGGCCAAAGCCGAGCTGCTCTCAATGTCCTGGCTTGTGCGATTCTAATTTTCGCACAACAGAAAGGGACCTACTAGGTGCTCAACTAGCCGAGCCCGAACGGCAACTTACATAGGGCGAGCGAAAGATCTTCGCCATGGCAAATTACTAACAGAGCTGTAAGCCAACAGCTGTGAAGGGGTGACCAGTGTGTTTTGGGTCAAAGAATAAACGAATAAAAATTTTTAAACTGTTCGTTAGATAAACGGTTTCTCGAGTTGCGACTATCTTGGTATTTATACAGCGGTCGCTCACACCAGAAATCAGGCCTGGTCGCTTACCTACGCATACACAGTTCAACTCATTTGTACAATAGAGCGAGCTTAGTAAAGCAAAAACCGATTCTGTGATTCAGGGTTTATCTTCTAATCTCCATTTATGGTCATTTAACTTTCTTATTCGCTGAAAGCTTCAACCAAACTCTCTAATCCATTCTTTATTATCAGATCTCATTGCAATTCCCGTCGATCGAATTCGAAAACAAGAACCAACCTGTATAAATTGTGCATCAGACTAGCTAGAAACTTAATGTCCTGCATCAAAGTTGAAAAATATTTTCAACTATTTCGTTTCTTCATTAAAAAGTCCCCACTTTATTTCAATTGTTTGCCTGGTAAAAACTCATATCAATATTTATGGCTTTTCGTATCTGGGCAAGTAACAATATTGCTTTAGTTTCCCCCAGTCGAGGCTAAGTAATTCTATGAATTATGCAAAGCGCGCACCTTAACTTGACCCCGTACAAAGCCTACGCCTTCGACTTGGTACAGCTGGGCTCAAGCTCAAGTTATGGTTTTCATTAGGCCATTCGATAGATAGATAGAGTGACCAGGCCATGCCACGCACACACACTCACACACATTAGCACACACCCGCTAATCTAAGCACATAACTTGGCAAAAAAAAAAAAAGCGGCCACCAAATGCGGAAGCCACTTTCTAAAGACACAGAGAGAATAGGAGTGGGGAGCAGTCTCTTTCGGAGGTGGGACTCTGGGGGGACCTTATCGGGCGCCCCGAAAATAGCTAAGCGTAATCGAAATTGCGCATCGTTGGGGAAATTCGATTAAAAGGCGAACCAAGGTAGAAATGCAATTAGAGGGTGGGATGCGTTATTAATGTGGAGCGAACGACTCCGTTGGAGGATGATGCAGCCAAACGAGCGCTGCGTCTATTGATATACATATGTTATATATAGAAAGGGTATACCATATATATATATATATACAGATGTTCATATAGGCATGCGGAAGCAAACAGCGCCAAAAGCCAGCAAAAAATGTGCGAAAAAAAATAAGAAAACGCCAACACGATCCCAACTTGGTGGTGGTGGTGGTGGTAGTCAGGAGCTCTGGCTCTGGCTCTATATTAGATTGCCAAGTGGGAGGTGTTCCACGCACATCGAGGAGAGTACCAGCCGCACAGCTAACAAGCCAGGCCAACTCTGAGGCTCAGCCTGATGCTGCTGCTGCTGCTTCTTGTGTTAAATGAAAACGCATTAAAGCTCAGCCAGCGAATGCGGTGGGCGTTGCACAAGTGGCAGGCAGTGGGTGTGCCGCAAATGGCAAAAGCCAAACTAAAACGGTGCTGCCAACTTGGTTGAATACGGTGTCAGAATGCATGGGGGGAATTTTTGAAATCATATTTTTTGTGGAAGAAGCATAAATGTTTCCACAGCGTCTCTAAGTGTTTGAAGCTTTAAAAAAATTTTCTCCAAGCGTTTTGGGGAGCAATCACTAAACAATTGACGATTGTTTCCCAAGCGAAGCAGGTTGGCAGCTCTATGATTACAGTAAGCTTTCACATACGTGTTCCGAGTTAGCTTACGCGAAAACAATGCGATTTCGAAACGACTTCTGGGCTTTTTAAGTCAATCCAAAACAACTGATTTGTGTTTTTCAAGAAGACTTTTAATAGAATCCAAGGCGACTGCTAAGCGACTTTTGCGCCCTTTTGAAATAAGTTTAAAGCGGCTTCCATGAGTCTCACTAAGCTGAGATAAGTAAGTCAGAATACTTTTTCCCTGAAAGATTGAATTTCATTTTGTGCGACTCGGCAACTTCGTAGCATTTTGGAATCAATTTCTAAACGATTTTAAGCGCTAGTACAGCAACTTTTCAGCCTTTTTTACAGAACCAGACTTTTCAGAGCGACTGTTGAGCGATTGACGTGCGTTTTCAACATGTAATTTGATCGATTTCCAAACTACTTTGGAACCTTACCTGCCCAATTGCTAAGCGATTTCAAAGTTACTTCTAAGTAAGCGTTTGCCTTGTGAGTTTTCAAAAACGTTATTTAGTTGATTTTACTCCCAAAGTTACTTCTCCTAAGCGTTTTCAGAGCGAGTGTAGAGCGATTGCTAAGCTTCTTCGAAAATAGTTCAGTCGATTTCCAAGCGGCGTTGAAGCAATATTTGCCCAACTGCTGAGCGACTTCAAAGTAACTTCTCCTAAGCGATTTGAAAGTGACTGTTAAGCGATTGTCGTGCATTTTCGAAACGTTATTTAGTCGATTTCTTAGCGATTATGGAGCAATATTTCCCCGATTGCTGAGCGACTTCAAAGTTAATTCTAAGAAGCGTTTTTGGAGCGACAGTTGAGCAATTGCCGTGCATTTAGAAACTGTATTTGATCGATTTCCAGTGACTTTGAAGCCATATTTGCCGCAGGAGCCTATTTTGCCATGGATGCTGCTGCCTGTTATCTAGATTATCACCCTGGTGACCGGCCTAGAGAAGGAGCCTGTGATTTGGTGAAGCAGCCATCCCAACCATGGAGCTTTTCTGATTTCGTGGTGAACTTGGCCAAAAATTTATCATTGAAAGAGACTTTGATGCCAAGCACCGGCTCTGGGGTAACTTCAGAGCCAAACCACGGGGCACAGCGCTGCACCAGGCGATTTGTGGAGACTCCACAAAAATCCTGGCCATTGGTAGGCCCAACTACTATACATATAATAGGAGAGGTACACCCACCTGCTTGGATTTATACATGTAAAAGGGGCTGCCTCAATACCCTCTAACTGTGCACGAGGAGTCTGACCATCTCCCCATCCTGCCAGCTGTGGGCTTGAGTCCTCAAACAAACTCAAGCAAAAACAGACATACACAGGCTTCAAGACGAGTTGAGTGAACATGGAAATACTGTCCACTCAAGACGTTGATGATGCCATTGAGCAAAATCAGATCACTGCCACCTTCCCAGACAGTACTGACCCCTAGGAGAAATGAAATAGTCTGAGGGAGGGAGTAGGCTAGAACCCATGATCCTGATCTATTGAAAGAATCTACAGTAAGATTGCGAATCAGGTAAGAAAGATCCTGGCCACAATTAAGATGGAGGCCACTGACAAGCTTTTTGAGGATGCCACCCCTAATGATAGACTCCAAAAACGCTCTCTAGAAGCTCACTAGAAGGAACAAGAGGCAGGTGCAACCGAAAATTACGATCGGGAATCCTGATGAAACATGGGCTGAACTTTCACAGGACCGAGCTGAGCCTTTGTCTGCAACCTCAAGGAAATGTTTTAGCCTTTAAGCACTGCTTCACCAATGGACGCCTCTACAAATGGCGCTGCTAGCCAAACCTATCACGTATGAGGAGGTTAAAAGACAAAGTGGACAATAAAAGAATGAAGCAACTCCCTCGCAAATCGGTATTGTTTTTATTGCTCATCTTCAATGCAGCTCTAAATCTCAGCTACTTTCCCAATGTATGGAAAAATGTCAATATTGTGATGCTTTACAAACCCGGGAAGCCTCCAGATAAACTGGTGCTATACAGACCCATAAGCTTCCTCCTAGCATTTGGTAAACTACTGGAAAGATGTAAGGAAGATCCTTGAATTCTAGTGCGTCATTTGGCTGGAACATGGCACACCAGAACAGTTTCACAGAGTGATCAACTTTGGTCTTGTAAGAACTCTACGCCAAGAAGTACGTTGAGGCTGCGAGCTTGGATGTCTAACAGGCATTTAACCTTATGGCCAAACTGAAGGGAACGCTCAATTTCCTTAACTCTTCTTAATGGTCAGATCATTTCTGTCTGACAGGGCCTTCACAGGGTCCAACCCAACACACAGCCTTTTTAGCACAGACATGCCCACTGCTCTCGACATATCCATAGAAGAACCGCAATAATGACTCGAGATAAGTGTATCTAAATGGCAACAGATGCACTTCAAGAATATCTCAAAAGGTTTGAGAACTGGGCTAGCCGTTGGAACATCTACATTGACCCTAAGAAATGTGTCTGTGTCATTCGCTCTCTGAGCAGAGACATTAGGTCCTTCACACAAGGAAAAGCATTAGTACGTAGGAGTGACCCTGAATAAACAGCATGACGCCGAAGTAGCTGGCAGTCTACATAGCAAAGCGATGAGAATGCCAACAATAAACTGTTGCTCTATAAGGTCATCCTTGCACCAATGTGGAGGTATGGGGTGCAGGTGTACCCACCTAAACAATATCAGAGTTTCTTAGGCCAAAATCTTGAGAAGAATCATAGGCGCTGAGTGGTTCGTTCATACGTACTCGAGACATCGAGAGATGGCATCACAATGACTACTAACAACACCCAATTGCTGAGCGACTTCAAAGATACTTCTAGTAAGCGTTCCAATCGTCCATTTTTGAGCAACTTCAAAGCTACTTTTACTAAACGTTTTCAGAGCGACTGTAGAGCGATTGCTGTACGTTTTCGAAACGTTTTTTAGTCGATATCTAAGCGATTTTTGGAGCAATCTTTGCCCAATTGCTGAGTCATTCAAAGTTACTTCTAGAAGATAAGCGATTTTTGAGCAATCTTTGCCCAATTGCTGAGCGACTTTAAAGCAGAGCTCCCAAAATATGCTCAACCAAAACTTCACAAGCTGTCTGCTCACTGAAATAACAGGGAAAAATTAGACAGACTCGCTCAGTCTCTGAACATAACACTTAAAATTTGTGTCTCTCGTGTTTTCTGTTTTACACACGAAGCGCTCTTGCGACAACAGTTTGAATGGGATATTTTTGCTTGGCGCTCCTCAACTGAGCCTCGGCTACTGAGCAAAACGATTTGCGTTAAAGCACAAAGTGTCTTTTTTGTTGTTGTTTCGTTAGTGCTTTGTTGTTGCTTTATTTCATCAGAAGCAAAGCGTGAAAGAGTGAGCGAGAGAGAAATGGTCACTTGCTGGGACGTTAATCTATGCGTATGAATATTCATATGTACATAATTAAAATTGGTGTAACAAGCAAAATAAAACTGGAAGTCAACAATACGAAATAATAGACAAAAATATAAACTTAAAAACTAGCATCAACATATATTTTTCTTCATATCTAAATAACAAAAATAATAACAAAAAGAAAACAATTTCACACATACACGCGCAAAAGACACTCTCACCGATTTAAAGCAGGGTTCCCCCAAGAAGAGAGGGGCTCTCTGCCTCTCTCTAACACACTTTGAGGCTTTGCTTGGGCACGCATTCGGCTTGAATCGTCAGTGGGGTACCACCCCCTGGGCATGGTGGGGAATGTTTGGTGGGGTTGGGTGGGGAACGCTGATTTAAAGTGTCTCGAGTGAGCGCGTACATAAAGAGAGCGACAAGAAGCTCTCACTGATTGAGCAGAGAGCACGCTGAGTAAAAACAGGTTTAAAGTGTCTTTTAGTTCCCGTTTTCAATTGTGTCTGGGAGCAACAGTTCTTTTTGGGACTTTCTGCAAAAAGGGACCACTTCTTGAGCTCTGCTTTAAAGTGACTTCTAGAAGATACTTGTTAAGCTACACAGAGAAAAAAGAATATTACAAAATATCCATTTGATGATTTTCGTAACCATTTGGATTGGATATGTCTTTAATATCCTTTTAATCATCCAAAGGAGCTAACGTCCAAAGGTTGATCATTTTTCAAACCCTATGGACGATTTTTCAGCTCAATTTTTTTAAGACATGGATCTTGTTTGCATTTTTTTTTTTTCTGTGAACTTTCAAATTTTTAGAGGAATTTTAAAGCGCTTACATAGCAACTTTTCAATTCAAGAAAGAGCGAGGCCAAAAAGTGATATTGTTTTGGTGTGCTATAAAAAAGACAAAATTCCAGATTTAAACCGCAACAATCATTGGTTGGGAAAAAAAAGAAAAAAAAGAGAGATCTGCTTACGCTTATATGCCCGACTTCGGCAAGGGGGTCGGCTCATATGCGCGTAAAGCCGATTGTGGTTGGCTGGGGGCTTTGGAGATGTTTTAGAGCGACATTTTGTAGATTCTTGGGTTACTTTCTTTGCTAAACATTTTTTTTTACTTATTGTAATCAATCATCAAATGGTTTCGCCTTGCTAAAGCTCAGTACTTACAAAAAAAAACGTTTTACAACACTAGAAAAGCAACTACAAACAACTTTTAGCACTTTGGAACACTAGTTTATGCTTGATTCTTAATTTTTTCTCTACGCTCGACATAAATAAGTAATTTTTAAACACTACAAAATGACAATTAATCACTCAAACAACTCTAACAAGTGGGCAGCCCCAATCTAAGCAACTCTGCTCTGCACTCTCTCTTTCTCTCTCTCTCTTTGATTGTCAATTTGCGTTGATGCTGTGGCGACGGCTTTATCGTTTATTGTCATCTTGAGGCCGGCTAATTAGAAAAGCACGTGAGCACGCACAGCTGCGTAGTAGTTGTCATAATTAGAGAGTTCTGCTGCTGCTGCTGCGTCGGCTGCTGCTGCCTGCTGAATTGCCAATAAGCTGGCCTGATGATCAAGACAACGCCGTCGCTCGTCTTGTTGGGCTGGGTGTTCATTATGGCCAGAAGAGATGGCGAGACTGGGCGACAATTTGCTAGATTGATTAGGCGTCCAGCCCGAAACCAAAACCCGAACCGGTTCGGGCAATTAATGCGCCTTAAATGCGCCTGCCTGGTGTGGCATTGTTAATTAATAACGCCCAAGAAAGAGAGCGCGAAAGAGAGAGATAGGTGGACTAATTGTTAATGCAAAAATCGTTACAAGTTAGAAAATGAATTTTTACTTTAATGATCTGCCGGGCAAGTGCTTATTAAACTGGGTTCCTGGAGTGTGGGGTGAGCAGCAGCAGCAGCAGCAGAGAAGAGGCAGCTCATAAATTATAATCATGGCAACTGTAGAAGAAACAGTTGTTGAATGCAACTTTAGAGAGCAAATTTCTCATCCATCTCTTCTTTTACTTCAGCAACTTTACACTTTTCGATATGAAATTCCTTAAAATTCAAGAATTTGGAACATGACTTTTTGGCTTTTCTTTAAAACTAAATTCTTTACAGATCTATGTGTTGTCCACGCCCCAAAATTGCAGTAACATGGGCAGTTTCAAAGTCACAACTGAACAAAACATTACACAAAACAAAGTGCAACCGCGGGCCAAAGCAAATAGTGTGTGGAGGGGGCGTGGCAAGTTAGCCGATGCCAGTTGCTATTTTGAGTTTGCTGTTGGAGCGGTGGCGGCGGCGCCTGTCCATGCACAGGGGCCAAAAGACTATAATTAAGCCATGCCATAGGGCAAAAACTTGGACAAGGCAAAAGAAAAAGTGGGCGGTCGCCTAAGCGAGAGAGAATGGTCGCAGCGAGGAGGGGGGAGCAGGTAAAGCGACAACTTCCTTCTAACCCAATTTATATAGACTAAAAAATACTTTTATATGCAAAATACTAAGCAATATCCGCTGTGCGTTGTCAACAAATGACATCAAATTGGCAACAGCAACAGCAGCAGCCACTTGCAGCAGAGCACGACGAGCACATTTCCGTTTCAAGCAATTTCCGCGAGACACTCTCCAAGAAGAAGAGTGCCATTTGATTGGTAAGCAATTTACGCAGGCCACAGCAGCAGCGACAGCAACAGCTTCAGCCACATCAGCAACATCTCTCGACCCTGACCCGCAGCAACATGTTGCATGTTGTGGCCGCTAGCAGTACAGAAAAAAAAAACCAAAGCAAACGGCAACATGAGTCAAACATACTCAGCCGCCGCCGCCTGTTTTGCTGTTATGCAATACTCTAACTAAATATGGGTGAATGTCCCAGGCAGTGCTTGAGAGAACAACTTGACAATAGAAATGATTTGTTTGAAAAAAAACAGCAAAATTATATAGAAAAGTCTGTCAAAGAACTGGGATTTGTGGATCGAACATTGCTTAAAGATTGTGTCTGTAAGATGCTGTAAGAAAAAGGCATTGCCTTTTTCAAGAGTTCTTTTGGTGCTTTCCATATTTGCAAGTATATTTGATGCCTGCTGTGGTTTAGGTGTTGAATCCTGCCACTACTGGGACAAAAGTCTTTAAGCAGCCGTCATCTTAAACAGCTACTGGTACTTCCGTTTACCTTTGTTCACTCAATTTAAGGAAAGGAGAAACAATAAAATTTTTGGAAACAAAATCTTTTTGAAAAACAATTGGTAATGCAGAATTTACACTATGAAGCAAAGTTCGCGATGTTTTCGAGAGAAAAAAGATCAGCAAAGAATTCCCTAGAATTTTATGCCCAACTAGAAATGATCATGAAGTTTGCTTCATCGTTTTAGTCCCGACCAACTGCACAGATAACTAAAGTAGTTTTGGGTTTGTTTATAATAAGAACACAAAATTAGCTACAGAAACGGCAATCCTTAACGAATCGTTATTCACCCTGCTACATTTCACACGCTGTTTGTTTATAAGCCAAACGCTGTTAAGTTCATAAACCGAAAGTGCGCCATCTCATTCAAAACCCGTTTTGTACAGTCTCTGGTAATCGGGCCAATTTTAAGGGGGGTAAATGTATGGGTGTGTGCCAAACTAATTATTGCAAAAAATTCTTATTTGAAAACGCAAAGAATAATTGAAAACTTTTTTTATTTATTGTATTACAAAAGGTTCAAAGTAAATAAAAAAATTTTTTTTTGCCTCGATACGAGGGCTGTTCAAAAAAGTAATGAGACTTCAAAGTTGGTGGTGAAAAAAAAAGGTGTCGTCACGGCGGCCACGATTCCGGGTCTCCGGAGCGTCCGAAATGAAAAAAAAACGGGGTTATAATCAGTATAGATGTAATTCTCGGGTGAACCTCAAACTTAATTTTGTGATTTTTTTTGACAAAATGGCGGCCATTCAAAAAAAAATTTCAATTTCGGGCTTTTTTTTTGTAGTTTAGTGTAAAAAAAAAATAGTAAAAATTTTTTTAAAATTATGGTCGAGGTTCACCCGAGAATGGTGACAATTCTGCGTCGATTCCACTTTGTTTCATGAAAATCGGTTCAGTTGAACTGGAGATATCATGGCCGCCAGTTCGAAAAACGTGGTTTCGAGATAAACGCGCTTTAAGTTTGCAGTTGCTTGGGAATTTAGGTCACATTGGGTCACTAAAAGGACTATATCTCCTAAACTAATTCGAGTTTTCGAAAATCCTTTTGGGGGATATTTTTGAATATTCAAGCTATAAATAAATGCAAAAAAAAAAAAGTCGAAAAAAAAGTTGCTCAATGAGAAGACCCCCTTAAATTTTTTAAATACGTATCGTATTTTGCAAGAGACGTTTACGGTATTTTGAATTTTTTGATGTTTTTCTTTATTTTTATATGTTCGTAATAAGTTGAATACAATTTTTCTACTTTAACCTTAATTGCTTCATTTTTTCAGTCTTTGAAGTGTGCTGTCCTAAGTGAAGGTAGTTGTGGAAGATTATTTAAAAGCTCTGGTTTTAGTTTTAAATTCATTTGTAATAATTTTTTACATCATTTGTGGCAATTTCTTTTTTGTTTTGATAAAACTTTTTTGAATTTCTAAACATTTTTGAAACATTTTCTAGTTGCTGCAACATTGTGTCTAAACATGGTGGCTGCAACAATTTGTAGAGCATCTAAAGATAATCATTTCATGTTCTCCTTTTCGCCTGTTTGATCTTGTACGCATCAAATGTTGATGCTGCCAGGCTATCTGGCATCCGTTTTGCTGATTTGTATATCTAATTTTCATAATCTTTTGCCGGCCAGCAACATGGCTTGGCCACATTCGCTATGCTTTAGAATGCGCCCCAAACAAGTCGGCAGCCTCATTTGAATGCGTGCAACGACGATGGCGGCGGCACGTTTAGCAACGCATGTCAACGCAACACACACACACACACACACAACAGCAACAACAACAGGCAACCGGCAACATCATAATCATCAGCATATTGAGGAGAGAATGTCAGTGGAGAACTCTCTTTTACAGCCTCTTTGTAATTAACACAGAATCCGCTTCCGGCAACAACAACAGAACGGAGAAGGAGCCACCGCAGCAGCAGCAGCAGCAGCATCGGCAGCAGCAACAAGTGCGTGCTGGGGCTACATGACATGTGACATGTGTTTGGGGCTAGCGGGTGGCCAAGTAAAGCTGTGACATCTTCTAGCTGCTGGGCAAACTAGGCATAGAAAGGAGACAGAGGCAGGCGGCGGCAGTTGCCGGCGGGAATGACGAATGACAAGACATGCAAACGAGTCGCCCCATCTAGAGATGGCCCAGCTAAACAGGCAAGCAAATGGGCAGCAGATTTGGTATTCAATTCACTCATCTCCAAGTTGGCCATGCCGTGGCCAGGCACAGGCACAGGCACAGGCTCAAACGTTGACAGTTTTTGGCCCGGCCTTGGCAAGATGTCACTTTTCATTAAGCAGCTGGGCAGCAGCGGCTGCTGCTGCTGCCGTTGTTGGATGATGCATGGGCACCTGTTTGGGTGCCGGCGTTTTAGATTAGTCGCCCGTAATTAGTTAATAACATGGCAAGGCATGTCTAAATTGCAGTCGCGACATCAAGTTGCAAGCGGCTGCATTTTGATGCTGCATTTTGATTGATGTTGCTGCCGGGGACAAAAAGGAGAAACACAGCAGCCGTAAAAATGTTATGCATATATTTAATTGATAAGTTTTTAGCACATGATAAATTTTAATATGTAAGCAGCAGCAGCAACAGCAGCAGTAGGAGCAGCAACCTGTTGCTGCCGCAGCGGCAACATAAGCCGACATAAATCCATTAAAGCCGCACAAATTCCAAGTAAATTAAAAGCAGTTAAACTCAATTGATTTTGAGAAGCAACTGCAACAGCAGCAGCAGCGGCAGCGGCAACAATAAAAATAAACAACGGCAGCAACAAGAGGCCAAAACACAAAAAAAAAAAAAAGAAACCAATGTCGAAAGAGTAGCCAGAAACGGAGGCCAGAGGCCTCGGCTCAATAAATTTTTATCGCATCTGTGTGTTGGTCCATGTGGGCCAAAAGAGGAATGCGTTGATATTGAAACAAGAGCAACAGTGGCAGCAACAGGCCACGACAACAGAAGCCGCATTCAAGGCGTTGTACAAACAACAACAACAACAACAACAGCAACTGAAAAAAGGAATTTTCGAAAAAGAGAAGAAAAAAAAACATGACTCATATGCCAACAGCAACACAATCGAGCCAAAAGGCCACACATTTCAGCAATTCCCAAGGATTGTTGGTTAACCTCTCCCAAATTGGTTTGATGAAGCTGTGTTTCTGTGTGTGTGTGTGTGAAAAGGGATAACTGCATAAGTGAACTCTGATAGTGTTACATGCCCTTTGGCCACTGGCTGATGTAGACCGATTAGAGACAAATTCAACAGCAAACAGCAACCAGAAACTCCATTAAAAGGCGGTCTTTAAAAATTGCAATTGATATTTGGCACACACGAGTTTTGCTTGAAGATAAACACATCTCTATCGAGACCCTTTAAGTGGTCACATCGGCTTGAAGTTATGGTGGAGTTTACTTTTGAAGACAGAACCTGTAATTTTTATGTTGAGAATGGATTAAGGGACAGGCGGGCTGACATGCTTCCTTCTGGCTGTTATACACTTTTGCCAAAACTTAATATACTCGATGTAGCTTTGTTATCTATATATATAAAAATGTTTGACCTGACTGACTGACTGACTGACTGATTGGTGACCATCGCACAGCCTAAGGTAAGAAAGTGCGTACTAAGACTGGGTTTTGGACCAGGAAAAGCCGGAAAAGCGTCGGAAAACTTTGTATGGGGCAAATTTTATTCTTCTCCGATTGTGTTGAAACGGTTTGTAAGCAAAGTGGCGAAATAATTGACACGTGTTTTCCGATTTCGAAAAATCCGCCCACAAGGAAAATTCTCGGAAAATCGATTAGCAAAAATCTATTTTCCATCCGATTGACTTGAAATTCGGTTTGTGAGGATAGTAAGTGAAAAATTGAAATGCCATTTTTCGATGTTGAAAATTTGACCGTAGGGTCGGGAAATTCCCGGAAAAGCGTCCGAAAAGTTTGCATGGGGAAAATTTATTTTTCATCCGATTGACTTGAAACTCGGTTTGTAAGCATAAGTATGCAAAATAATTGGACACGTGTTTTCCCGATTTCGAAAAATCCGTCCACAAGGAAAATTCTCGGGAAATTCGAAATGCAAAAATCTATTTTTCATCCGATTGACTTGAAATTCGGTTTGTAAGAACAGTAAGTAAAACAAATTGAAATGTGATTTTCCGATGCTGGAAAATTTGACCGTAGGGTTGGGAAATTCCCGGAAAAGCGTCGGAAAAGTTTGCATTGGGAAAATTTTTTTTTCATCCTATTGACTTGAAACTGGGTTTGTAAGCGAAGCATACGAAATAATTGGACACGTTTTTTCCCGATTTCGGAAAATCTGCTCGCAAGAAAATTCCCGGGAAATTCGATATGCCAAAATCTATTATTCATCGGATTGATTTGAAATTCTGTTTGTAAGGATAGTAAGTGAAATGAATTGAAATGTAATTTTTCGATGATGGGAAATTGGAAAATTCCCCGGAAAAGCGTCGGAAAAGTCTGTATGGTGAGAATTTTAATTGTCGTCCGATTGACTTGAATTTCGGTTTGTAAGCAAAGTATGATAAATAATTGGACAACGTACTAGGTTGGCTGATAAGTCCCCGGTCTGACACATAGATGGCGTCGCTAGTATTGAATGCATATTATTTTTATATAGTACTAACCTTCAAATGATTCGTGTCAAAATTTGACGTCTGTCGGTCAATTAGTTTGTGAGATAGAGCGTCTTTTGTGAAGCAACTTTTGTTATTGTGAAAAAAATGGAAAAAAAAGGAATTTCGTGTTTTGATAAAATACTGTTTTCTGAAGGGAAAAAATACAGTGGAAGCGAAAACTTGGCTTGATAATGAGTTTCCGGAGTCTGCCCCAGGGAAATCAACAATAATTGATTGGTATGCAAAATTCAAGCGTGGTGAAATGAGCACGGAGGACGGTGAACGCAGTGGACGCCCGAAAGAGGTGGTTAGCGTCGAAAACATCAAAAAAATCCACAAAATGATTTTGAATGACCGTAAAATAAAGTTGATCGAGATAGCAGAGGCCTTAAAGATATCAAAGGAACGTGTTGGTCATATCATTCATCAACATTTGGATATGCGGAAGCTCTGTGCAAAATGGGTGCCGCGCGAGCTCACATTTGACCAAAAACAACAACGTGTTGATGATTCTGAGCGGTGTTTGCAGCTGTTAACTCGTAATACACCCGAGTTTTTGCGTCGATATGTGACAATGGATGAAACATTTCTCCATCACTACACTCCTGAGTCCAATCGACAGTCGGCTGAGTGGACAGCGACCGGTGAACCGACTCCGAAGCGTGGAAAGACTCAAAAGTCCGCTGGCAAAGTAATGGCCTCTGTTTTTTGGGATGCGCGTGGAATAATTTTTATCGATTATCTTGAGAAGGGAAAAACCATCAACAGTGACTATTATATGGCGTTATTGGAGCGTTTGAAGGTCGAAATCGCGGCAAAACGGCCCCATATGAAGAAGAAAAAAGTGTTGTTCCACCAAGACAACGCACCGTGCCACAAGTCATTGAGAACGATGGCAAAAATTCATGAATTGGGCTTCGAATTGCTTCCCCACCCACCGTATTCTCCAGATCTGGCCCCAGCGACTTTTTCTTGTTCTCAGACCTCAAAAGGATGCTCGCAGGGAAAAAATTTGGCTGCAATGAAGAGGTGATCGCCGAAACTGAGGCCTATTTTGAGGCAAAACCGAAGGAGTACTACCAAAATGGTATCAAAAAATTGGAAGGTCGTTATAATCGTTGTATCGCTCTTGAAGGGAACTATGTTGAATAATAAAAACGAATTTTGACAAAAAAATGTGTTTTTCTTTGTTAGACCGGGGACTTATCAGCCAACCTGTTATTTTCCCGAATTCGAAAAATCTGCGCGCAAGGAAAATTCCCGGGAAATTCGATATGCAACCTTGGTTTGTAAGGATAGTATAAGAAATAACGAAATAACAGTAACTCGGGCTGCTGTTTTTCATTGTACTGGCTGTGTGCGGGACCTCGGCCTGGAGCTGGCACTGGACCTGGACGTGGAAGTGAACGTGGACCTGAAAATGGCCATTGAGGTGGCCATGGAGGTAGCCATGGAGGTGGCCGTGGAGGTGGCCATGGAGATGGCCATGGAGGTGGCCATGGAGGTGGCCATGAAGGTGTCCATGGTGGTGGCTATGGAGGTGGCCATGGAGGTGTCCATGGAGGTGGACCTGTAGGTGTACCTGTAGGTGGACATGGAGGTGGAAAATGGTCCAAAAACCGCAATATTTGCAAAATTCTTAATCTCAGTGAAACTTTGGGGATTGGCAAGACGCTTACCCGCAAGGTTTTTAAGCAGAAGAAATGGTCGGAAAATGGTGCACAATCTGGATGCAATGCAACTTTGAGGAATGGTTGGAGAATTGGTGGAAAATGTTGTTTGTTGGCCGATCTTTATCAAATTGTGTTTGTAAGCTTTAAATTTGAAATGTTCACCACCAAGATCGGAAATGTCAGGAGAGACTTTATTTTTAACCTTGGAAGGGGCATAAGAGTTAATCTCTGCTTTCAGCCGATGTATGTAAGATACGGTCAAATATTTTCCGATTTGTGAAATCCACCCCCAAGTCGGAAAAGAAAAACTGATACTCTTATCGGTTAAAATAGCTTAACTGACGGCGGCGCAGCGAAGCAAGCCGGGATATTTGCTAGTCTAATATATAAAGAGAATCCGTTAAGGGGGCAATCTCTCTAAATCTCAATGTTGGCCTAAAAAACTGCACCCTGCTGCTTACAAGGCTGGCGTTTGTGTGAAAACATAAGTGACTTGGGCTTGGCCTGCATACGAATATTAGTCAGATAGTACCAAAAATGAAATGAAACAGCTATACAGACAACCTGTTTTGAATACCATTTAAAAATGATTCTTTCTATAAGTTTTCTGATTAAGCCACTTTTGTTTGTAAGCCAGAGACCTAATTCTCTTCAACTGCTTAAGACTTTCAACTGATTGTTGTTGGTGTTGCTGGCACCCACGCACTCCCACTTATGGCTCCTCTTATGGCCAGGGTTTGTGCAACTGCCACTGCCACTTGTGCAATAGCAACAGCAACCACAACAACAACAACAACAACAAACTTTCTCTGGCCAAGAATGTGCGCAGCTGCAACAGCAGCAGCAGCAGCAACAATGCAGCCAGCCTACCTCCTCGGGCTACGGCTTAGATAGTCTCTCTAAAGTCTTCCGTCTGTAGTCCAGTTGCAGTTGCTCCAGTCATTCATGCCACACATATGTCTCTCTCTCTCTATGTGTGTGTGTGTGTGTGTACAGCACCCGCCGCGTGTCGATTGAAAATTTATGATCACAATTTTGGTTAATGCATTTTCGTGTTTGTGCCGTGATTACCAAATGTTATTCACGCTCCACTGACTCTCCTCACACACACACACACACATGCATACACACACACACAGTTACACCTGGAGTGCGCCTTGGTCAGCAATCAATGCCAAAATGGCGCGGGCGCATTGCGACTTTTTGGTATTTACGGTTAACTAAACATTCCAAGCGACAGTGGACAATGTCCAGACTTAGACTTGAGTTGCCAGAGTTGCCAACATCTTTGAAATAGAGCAAAATCTCCTATGGAAAAAGATTGATTTTGAAAAAATAGTGTTGGTTAATACATTTCGAACAGTGTTGAGTAGGTGGGCAATGGTGTCAAATGACCTAGTCTTATTTTAGAAAGAGGAATAATATTCTTTTTAACAAAAAAACAGTGTTGGATAATGCATTTTTGTACAGTGTAGATAAGAGTTGTTGGCCATTCAGGGTGAATTGTGTAGGCCATGAAGTGAATTCTGAATTCTTTGTATTATTTTAGAATAGAATTCTCATTATAAAGGAACTACGAGGGCTGTTTCATAAATCGTCGCGAATTATATTCGCTCACTGTTTCTTCACAGCTTTCAGGAGACTTGAGCCACAGAGCTGCCAACATCTTTGGGTGAAAATGTAAAAAGGCAAAAAATTCTTAAGGAAAAAAATTGATTTTGAAAAAAAAACAGTGTTGGATAATGCTTTTTTTTACAACGTTGATTAGGTAGTATTTTAAGACTAAAAACTTTCTTTAGAATGAAGATTGATATTCCTTTTGACACAAAATAGTGTTGGATAATGCTTTTTTGTAGAGTGTTGATAAGCGTTGTAGGCCACTGCGGGTGAATTGTGTAGGCAATAGTGTTGCACAATCTTTTTTTTATATGTAGTTTGTCTGGTCGATTTCAATTACCATTTCAGGAGCAACAACCTCAAAAATGCGTTGTATATAAAGTTTTTACCATTTCTGGAGCAACCATCTGCAACTTATATTGCTTTTCCCCATAATTTCTTTATTTTAAGAAACTTTTTTTGAACAGCGACAACCCTACAACTGATTCCTCTCCTAACCTGTTCACAGACAATTGTAAGCCACTGTTAAGCACCCAACCATTTCGGTGGCCACTTGGCAGCTGCTGTAAACATATTTTGGTTAGTTTTTTTTTTCGGCGCTTTTTCGGCGTATTTCCGTTTTGTAAACTCTGTTCACATGGCCTGGCCAATTCATTCTCCTTGTTGCTGTTGTTGTTGTTGTTGCTCCCATTTTGGGGTTAGGCGTAGGATTGTTGGACTCCATAGCTAATGTGTCTTGTAATTTGCATGGCCATTTGTGAGAAAAGTGAAAAGCGCATTTTTTGGAGGTTTTTTTTTTTTGCGTAAATTATGCGGCATTTTTACCGTTAAGACGCTAAGACGGTTGGGAGAGAGAGAAACAGTAGCACTTACAAGGCTCCTTTTATGGCCGGGAAGCTGACTGGTTGACCAAAAGCGGTCAAAACAGTCGGCGCTTTTTATTCAAAATAGTCGCCAAAAAAAAAAAAACTGTTTATGGTTATGATTGCGTCGTTGTGCGAATGCTAAATATGCCAGGGAAATGGAAATGCGACTCCGTTTCCAAAAACACACACGTGGGCGTATGAGCAATGTTGCTGCTGCTCTTGCTGCTTTCACACACAATTAGCGTGTGTTGCAGCTTTGTGTGGGTGCCCCGCGCCAAAAAAAAAAAAATAGAAGAAAACTCACTCCCTGGCCATAAATCATGCCCCAGACTTAAGTCTATTGTGGCTGTTGTTGCTGTTGACACAATCAACAGCAGCAGCAGCAGCAGCAGCAACACTGCAACTGCAATTGATTTGGTTGGGGTATTTCTTTGCTGCTGATTGCCAGGCTCTGACTTGGATTTCTTTGACTAATGATATTAAAGGCGAAAAAAAGCGGCTACAGGAGGACAGACGCAACATGTTGTTGCTGACACGCGCGCGCATCGTTAGCACGGCAGCAACTACTTAACAGTAGTTGCCACACAAAAATATTCAACGACTTGAAAATGATCTTTTACGGGGGAATAAGGATGGGAGAAGAGCTTTTATGATATTTTACTATGAGTTTTTGACAAAAAACTTATATGAGAACTTATTTAGATTTCTGCTCATATATTTTCTTATACGAATCAAATATTTTTGCCAAATGTCTTATACCAAGCTTATTTAGGCTTAACATTCGCATAATAAGCACTTATTATGCAACTTTACCCGTTTTCATCTTTTTAACTTCTTCATCAGAAGTCACAACTTTACACCAGAATTCACTTTTCTTGCCTTTAATATAATATTCTTGGGTCTTTTTCACCTTTGACTGTCTCTTCTTTCTTTTCGACCATCCAGTTCTTTTCAATATTTACAAATGAATACTTTGTAAGTCGATCTTATTAATTGCTGATCTCTTCATTTCCTTTGTCTTACTGCTGATATTCAATCCTTTTTTCTACTTTTCCTTTATGTTTGTTTAATTTGTCGACCTTTCTTTAGTTTGATTAGTTATGAGTTTAGCTGGCTCAAGGACAAAAAAGTTGAACAATCAGGAGTCATAAGAAAACGCTTACTGAAGAGTGGATTTGGACATTCATGAAACAGTACTGTATAGGCATCCTGCTCTTTTTGGTGTATCAATGCTTAAGTTATTTACGGATGTGAACAAACGCCACTTTTTTGACCTCGAGCAAGCTAAACTCATAATTTTTAAAAAAATTGTTCCTTGTCTCTTCTTTACTTTTTTTTCCATAAGCTTATTATTTTGAATTTGTGTCTTCCATAGTTTTTTCTGATTGCTTTTTCCTGTCTTTTGTCCTCCTTTAGCTTACTTATGTGTGCTTTATCTCTTCTTTCCCTACTTCTGTGTGCTTTATCACTTCTTTCCTTACTTCTCCTTCTTTCCTCTAGTCCTCGATTTTGTGTCTTCTCTGTATTTTTCGTTCTTCTTAAGAAAGGTTTAAGTACTTTGTCTCTTCTTTCCTTTCTGATTCTATCTTCATAGGCTCGTTGTAGTGTCTTAATTCCATTCAAATTATTCCTTGCTCATAATTGGTCTTTATTTTATTGGTCCTAAGAGCATCATTTGCACATTCTACATTTCTATTAGTTTGTTACATTATTCGTTTTTTTCTAGTTTATTAGTCTTTTCTTTCTATTCCTTATAGTTCGTTCATTTGTTTCTTTATATTGTCTTTCTCTTTGTCTTTGAATTCCTTTCCTTTCCTATTCTTTCTTGTAGTTTCCTTTTTTTCTTTTCTTTAATTCGTTCTTTTTGTTTTCTTTTCTTCGTTTTTTTTTTTTTTTTTCTTTTCGTTTCTGTTTCATTCCTTTTTGTTCCTTTTCCCTCCAGATCGTTCCATTCATTTAATTTCCATTCCTTTATTTCTCTTTCCTTTGCTTTTATTTTAATTCCTTTTCTTTCCTATTCCTATTCTATTCTTTCCTTTTGTTTCCGTTTCTTTCCGTTCCTTTTCATTACTATTCTTACTTGTTGTGTCCTTTTTTATTTCCATCCTTTTCTATTACTTCTTTTTCTTTCTTTTTTTTTCGTCAAAGTGGTTGTTAACCGTCTCAAGGTCGAGAATTGGTTGTAATTCAATAATCATCAGAAATCAACAACAATGATATGAACATATGGACACAACAGATTAAGGTTACTCAGACAGACTGTTTCGTCCGGATCCCTCCAAGACTCGTCAGTGAGATTTTAACAGCGTCCACACCAACAGTCATTGACAATTGCACTTGTAAATCATAAGTTTTTTCATATTTAAGTTCCTTTCCTTTTCCTTCCATTCCTTTGCATTCGTTTTATTTATTTTTCATTTCTTTTACTTTTTTTCCTTCCATTTTTTATATATTCTTTACTTTTCAATTCTCTCCTATTCTTTCATTTTTATTGTTTATTATTTCCATTCCAATCTTTCAAATTTTTTTCTTTCTTTTTTTTCTTCCTTTTCCATTCTTTTCTAACGTTGTTTCCCAACTATTCTTATACTCTGTACCAAAGGTACATAGAGTATAATAAGTTTGTGCAAAAGTATGTAACAGCCAGAAGGAAGCATCTCCGACCCTAAAAAGTACATGTCCGTCTGTCTGTCCGTATGAACGCACAGATCTCAGAGATGGTAAGAGATAGAGGCTTGACATGTATGGGACTTATGCTTCTTATACTTGCAGGCAGATCAAATTTATTTTCAATTTTTGCCACGCCCCCTCCCGCCCCCCGAAAATTGAGAAAAACGTAATATCTCCCACAGTTTTATAGATAGAAGGTTCGTTCCCTTTGGACATATTTAGTAATCAGGATTATTTATCGATCCGCCAAGGGAATGGTAAAGATCGGATGAACGGTTGTTGAGTTATAAGGAAAACAAACATTTATGGGCAGCACCGGTCGCAACGGTGATGGGCAGCACTTCACAAGTACAGAGTATGTTATAGTCGGGCTTGACCGACTTTCTTTCTTGTTTTTCTTAGTATTCATTTTGTTTCCTTTTCATTCCTTTTGTTTCTGTTTCCTTCCTTTTCCATTCTTTTCTTTTATATCTTTTTATACCCTTGCAGAGGGTATTATAAAATTGTCCGGATGTTTGTAACGCATAGAAGGAAGCATCTCCGACCACATAAAGTATATATATTCTTGATCAGCACGACGAGCTGAGTTGATTAAGCCTTGTCCGTCTGTCCGTCTGTTTCTATGCTATCTCCTCCGTCAGTTTTAAAGCTATCCTCACCAAACTTTGCACAAAGTCTTTTGGTACAAATACGCTGCACATTTGTCGGAACCGGCCGGATCGGATGACTATAGCATATAGCTGCCATAGGAACGATCGGTTGAAAAACAAGTCTTAAAGAGAAAAACTTTTTTGTTTTTAGGGGAAACGCCTCCAAAAGTACGTATTTCTTAGTTTATTTTCATCATAATCACTAAGTTTGGTCGAAATCGGATGACTATAGCATATAGCTGCCATAGGAACGATCGGTCGAAAAACTAGTTCTAGTGAGAAAAAACTTTTTTTGTTTTTAGTGAAAACGTCCTTATCATTGGCATACACTTAATCTATATACTTTTACACAATTCTACAAAGATTGGTCGAAATCGGATGACTATAGCATATAGCTCCCATAGGAACGATCGGCCGAAAAACTAGTTCGAGTGAGAAAAACTTTTTTGTTATTAATGAAAACGTCGTTTTTATTGGAATTCACTTATTTTATATACTTTGGACACATTTCTACAAAGTTTTATCAAAATCGGATGACTATAGCATATAGCTGCAGTATGAATGATCGGTCGAAAAAGAAGTTCTAGTGAGAAAAACTTTTTGTTTTAAATGGGATCGCCTCCACATTTCGCAATTAACAGTGTATTATGCTTTTCCATGATTTCACCAAGTTTAATCGAAATCAGACATCTTTATAGTATAGATCCCCTAGAAAAGTAATGTCCAAAAAGTAGTCTTAGAAAAACTTTTTTGTTTTCAATGGAAGCTGCAAGGGTATACAAAACTTCGGCCGAGCCAGTATTTATTCTTCTTCTTTAATTTCTTTTCTTCTTCTTTGAGTTCTTTTTACTTTTTGCCTTCTTTGTACATTCTTATGTCCTTTTATTTTTATTTTTAAATGTTATTTCTTGTTCTACTCCAAAGTCTTGGTTCTAATAATGAGGGTCTTCCTCGTTAGTTTAATTTCATACTTTCTTTTCTTCTTCTGTTTTTTCTTGCCTTCTCTTCTCCTTTTCATCTTACTTAATGTTCGTTTTGGATTTCCAAAAATTTTTCCTATTTACTTTTATAAGTTTCTCTCCATTTTTGTTTTCCTTTTACTCCTTCTGGTTTATCTTTTCTTCCCCATTTATTCATATACTCTCCTACTGCTTTCTATTTGTGTGCTTAACCACAAAATTAAAGCGACCTGGGCCTTTCTTTAGTGTATAGACCGGACAATTGTTGAGGTGGCTGCTGCTGCTGCTGCTGAAATACGCGTGGGTGTCAACTGTGCCAGGAAGGTGGTGGTATGCTCCAAAGAGCGACTTCTTTTTTTTTTTTGTTAGTTATGTATGTACGTATTGTCATGCTTGTTGTTGTTGCTTTTGTTGTTGCTGCTGGGAATGTTGCTGTTGTAACTCTTGAAATATTTTCGCTGATGATATGGCAACAATTGTGGCGTCTGCTGCTGCTGCTGCTGTTGGTATTATTTTTCTTATTGTTCATTGTTGTTGTTGCTGTTATCAGAGTTGCTCTTGAGTATGTTGCTCTTTGGCATATTTTGTTATGTTGTTCCTGGCAATGCAATACGATTGCTGAGCTGTTGTTTTGCTATTGTTCTTAATGATGTATGTATGTATGTTTGTATGTATGTAAGTACGTAGAATGGGACTGCCGCTAGGAATCCTGTTGACTTAACGCTTTGCTGTTGATTGCTGCTGGCGCTGCTGCTGCTGCTGTTGTTGTTGACAATATTTGTCTTCCTTTGGCATATCATTTTAATGTATATTTCTTTGTTTCAGCTCTAAAGCCCATTAATAAATGTTTGCCAGCAGCAACCCGACACCTGTTGCCGCTTAATATCAAAGCGCACGTGACCAGCAACAGCAACAGCAACATGTTGTTGGTCAGCAGCCACCTTGTAATATCATAATTCACACACAAATGAATAAGCGAACAAAAAAAGTAAAAAAAAAAAAAATCGGACGGCAATAAAAGGCGAGCACAGAGATAAACACATATGCCTGCTCACTGCTCATCATCATAAACGGCACGATTCCCAATTCCCGATTCCAAAAGCCAAAGAGCAACAACAGCAGCAGCAGCAGGCAAAAACGATAAATCGATGAGGGCAACAGGTGGACGACAGCAACAACGGCAACCAGAATAACAAAGGTTGAAGTGAGGAGGACCTGTTTCGTTTTCATTGCCTTTTGTGGTGCCCAGCAGCTTCCGGCATGCTTTTGGGATATGACCAACACCACTTAACTGGGTCTGTAGGGCAACAATCAGGCAAAGAAGACAAGGCAAGAGAGTTTTATGGAAGTAAATATAAAACGATTTGTTTATAAAAATTCTTTCATTATTTAAGATTCTCATTTAAGTGGCTTCTTCTTTAGATTTGTTTCATTTTGGTGGCGATTTTCGATTCCTGTTTTGGGCATTTTCCCTTTTTCATTTAATTTTCCTTTCGCATTGCGAAATGTTTTAAATCGTTTGTGAGAATTTTGTTTTTTTTTTTTTTTTGGCTCGGCCCGTTTCTGATCGACATGCATTTCCCCACACGTACGTGTGTGTGTGTGTGTGTGTTTGTATGTTTGTGTGTCTCTGGGTGTGTTGATGTGTTTGCTCCCAAACAGAAACGATTTAATTATCTCAAGGTTGCACGCGCGCTATATACATATATATACATACACATATTGTGTTCTTCTTCCGTTTCTGCTATGCTATTTCTATGCTGTTTTGCTTTTGCTTTCTTTAGTGCTTTTTTTTCTTGTGGTACTTTAGGGTTCAAATTTTTCAAGTGTGTGTTAAATAGAAGAGTATTATAGATATGTATGTTTTTTAGGAACATCAAGGTTCCATTGAAGTAGTTTAAGGTATCACATCTTCTAGATATATAGCTGCTATGTGACAGATAAGTCCAGAATTTACTCTGTTATTTGTAAGTTTATGTGACAGATAGGACTATGTAGCAGATGTGAAATCGGCCCTAAGTTTGTTAGTTTAAAGAACATTACAAGAAATTAGCTAAGAATAAAGAATCAACTTAAGGTTAGAAAAAGATCAGACCAATTTTCTTATAACTTCTAAACGCACCCTGCACCGCACCTTACGAACCCAAATCTGACCCAGACCAGCAGCGGAGCCTACTGATGAGGAAACTGGGAAGTTTCCGAAACAGTACTGTATACGCAACCAGCTCTTTTTGATGTATCAATGCATAAGTTGCTTACAGTTGTGAAAGAATTGCCACTTTTTCGACCTCGAGCCGGTTAAATTCATTATAGATTTGATTTAAGAAGAAAACACAAATTCCTTTTCTGCATATTTGGACTTCGAAATCTCAAAAAAGTTTTAGCAGGAAAATTCTTTAAAATTGTAAGATCTTTCGATACAAATCTTGAAAGTGGTCGATCATTTAGAGAGTTCACTAAATTAGTGTACAGATTCCACAAAACATTTTTCTCCAAAGAAGTTGTGCATAGTTAACTCTAACCAGAACTTGACTACGAAAAGTATTGCACTTGCTGTGGCAAAAAAAACACCCTAGATATAGCAAAGAGCGACAATAATAATGGCATACTTACTTAACGGTCACACTATATCTAGCATCAAGTTAAACTTAACATCCTTTTTAACCTCGCTTAACGGCCCCAAAAATTTATTTCTGAAAATTTGCTAGTACAGTCAAAATTGAAAGTTAAGAATGACACCTCTGCTAGAGTATGTTGAAAAAACTGGTAGCTACAAGCTTTAAAGTAAGAATATACGATTATCCTAGGTGTGTAGTCAGTGATGTGTAACTTGCTCATGGAAACAACAGAAAGTTTGATAGAAACTTCTCAATCGTCCGATAAGTCAAATGCCAAAAGAAAAGGCCAGTTCCTTATTGCTGTAAGGAGAGGCTGCAAGCTCCGATGAGGACAAATGCAAATGAATACCCTGCCGTGTTAAGGTGAATAATGTAATGTAACTTGTAATAACCCGTGCACGCACAATAATAACACACAATACTCTCGGATTATAGTAGCTCTCGGAATGTATTTTGGTTAGCCTTCGCTCGAAGTCTACCAATCTACTGAACATTACTTATACTCAAACGACAGCCTTGTCGAATAGTAGGACATCCAAGGCTCAGGCTCCTACATAACTGACCAAGTATTCAAATCTAATAAGACGGAACCTTAAGGGAAAAGAACATATTCGTGAATACTTCGACATTACTTTCCGGTTCCAATGCTTCTGGTGATTTTTGACTAAAACCATGATGGTTTTATTTGTCAGAAAAGTTCGATAAAAGAAACCAAGCAGAAATTTGGATTTTAAAACAAAAGGCATGGACTACCAAATTAATGTTTGAGGGGTTGTTTTCAGAAATGTTTTTGTCCTCAAAGGCATATTTGCCTAAGAAAAATGTATCCCAAAATCATATACTCTCACCCAAAGTAATTCTGTCAAATAATCCAAAACGGCAATCGTTGAATCTCATGGAACCAATGGATCAAGATGTGATTTCTAGGTTCAATTATGTGAGAAAAAGTAGTTTTTTTAATGTTCATTTATTTAATTTACGCTTCCACTCTCTACAACGTCTTACGATAGACTGATCTAGTCGCGTCTCTTTTGAGCATAACGTTATAGTTCTTTTACAGAGTAGTCTTATATCTACACCCAAAATAAAAAAGAGTCATCAAAATGACACTATTTAGTCATCAATTGAAACTATTGAGTATGAAATTATCTTTAAACTCCAAGTATCAAATTGAGTATTTTCGAAATGATATCAAATATCAAATTAATACTAACTAGTTCCAGGCTGACACTAGTTTGTATTAATTTTTAGTATCAATTTGAACACCCACATCAAATTTATTTTGACTAACTTTTGGTATCATATTGATACGAGATTTAATTAAAAATTTTTTCTCAAGTGGTACCAATTCAGTGCCGATAAAACTAAATCTAAACATTTAAATATTTCGGTTCTGTATTCTTACAAAATATATTTGCCAGTATGGGAAACATTTTACTCTAATATTTCAAAAGCGGATATTATTCAAAAACAGAAGCCACAGTAAGGAAGTGCATCAGGCCTTATTGACATAACAGCCCGCCCTTTCTGATTTGATGGCATAACCCCCCCACCGAGAACTTTTAATAATCTTTTGAAACCGTAGCGTATGAGAACTACGTCTCAACTGGAGCTGACTTCGATTCTCTCATCTTGGATAGCGCAGAACAGCGTGGAGTACGTCCTCTAAAAGATTTGTTATTAAGATGTAAGTATATGTTTAGCTGACTTGTAAATACAGCTTTGCCCATATTGAAATACATATAGTCTTTAACACGTGAGGGATTGATTCACTTAAATCAAAACAGTTAAACGCCTACTGGTCGCCAGCTTTTTCACATCGAGCTTGACATTTAATTTTCAAACTTCATAAAAAGTTGTTCAAATTGATACTTTTATATCAATTAAACAAAGATCATTAGGATTATATTGATACTAAAAAAATCGATAGTAGTTTTAGTTTCTTTATGAGACAACGTGTATCAAATTGATATTGATACCAATTTTTTTGGGTGTACAATCTCTGAAAGTTTCATAAAGAACGGAAATGGCAAAGTCATAGAAGTTATACAAAAATTTGGCATACTTTTTGACGCCACATGCTCAGTTGGTTTACATAATGTTGAAATGTTCTTATTAATGTTAATGCTCTGTTAACTAACATAAGGGAAGGCTATACAACATTAATTTCCCTGAGTAACGGGTATATCGATGTTGGGCAGGATTTTAACTTACGCTCTCGTTTTTTCCTAACTCGGTGATCAATTTGGACTTCCTTATGTAGTTTGAATTGCATTTAGTTGTTTAACTGAATTAAAAATATTTATTTTGTGAAATGTCTCGAAAATTGGCAGAGCCAAAATAAATAACATAAAAGATCAGACTCTTTCATTTCCGAATGTTTCATTATCGATCGTTTCGCTTGATTCTCTAGTGCCGATTTCGTTAGGCCCGTGGTTGGCCAAAAATTAAAACGAGAAGAAAAGAAAAAGAAAAAAAAGGAATTGTTTGGGTTACTATTCAAAAACGTAGCGAAATTGAAAAAATGCTGTTAACTTTTTTTTGGGTTTAAATTTATTTCAGTAGCCGGTCTCGATACGGTAACCGGTTTTGTATTCAATATACCGTTAAAAAAATGTTTAAATATGGGAAGATAGTAAATTCTGAGTTAAGTCCAAATCATTTTTTTTCTTTGTAATCTAATGAAACAATATTTAGCATCGAAGTTTAAGTCGTTTGACACTTAAAGTAAAAGTAAAAACGCTATTTTACGTAGTAATCCTTTTCTATTAGACTTCTAAGCGGATTAAATATAAACTGCACGCCAGAGAATTGGAGTTTCACGCTAATCTGCGTAGTTGAAACAGAAAGCACAACTTTTAAAATCTCATTCAATTCTGGGAACTTTGTGGAGGACTCTGACCACCACTTAAGAATGTTTTCATGGTTTCGAACACGTTTATATGCAAGAAAAATTTAAATGGAGTCCAGACTGACCCGTCGAGAGGAGGGAGGGACCTGGGTGTTTCCCCCAGGGCCCGGACTTCTGAGAGGTGCCCGGAGCCCGGATATTTGGCGAAAACTTAAAAAAACTATGTACAACATAAGCTTATTTGTTGAAAAAACTGATGCATTTTTATCATGAAGCATCTTTTGTTCAAATCAATCAATGTATGTAGTACACGAGTGGATTCGTTCGACTTGTTTAAAAATGTTCAGTTCTAACAGCTCGTAAAGCTACTAAATCAAACAAACAAACTAAATAGCTAAATAACAGAGTAAACTGCGAATGCAAAATTGACTCAATCGAGTTGATAATCCCATTAATCAAAGCTGTAACTTCCCTGCAGTGCGCTGTATTAGTCCATGGGTGCTGAGTTAGGTACTTACTAGTAATCAGAAGTACTCGCAGCCCAACCCACCATCAATGGATTTCTGTGCTTAATTTTTGCTGGGCATGTCCTATGGGGTAGTCGACACCTCTTCCCTTTACTTGTAAGTAGTGGAACTATAAGCTCCGCTCACTTTGTTATGGACGCTGCTTTACCAAAAGAGTACTCCTATCGGTACCCAACCGTAGGTACTTACTTCAGTACTTACTTGTAAAGCGATAAGGTAGATATTGCCTCCAGTAAGTAGTCTGGTTTTATTCACTTAAGATTGAATAGTACCACTACTAACTACTATGCCTTGCATGAACTGTTTCCTTTCGCTCTTAGTTTAGCTTCTTTTATAATTTTTCCAACGCGTTCAAGTTCGCGGCTTGGCCCCTGGGCGGGAGGTGGGCTGCTACTTAGTTAAAAGTTGCATTAAGAAGGCATTAAGAGTTTTTGAAAACGACTTTCAGTAGGAAACGGAGATGAATATATCTTGGACTTGGACTGAAAACCAATCAATCGCTAAAATACTCTCATTCAAGGGAAAGAAAGGGAGGAATTGAGCGCAGACAAAGCCCAAAAACCAATCGAGAACGGACATTTTCTTCAAAAGTCAGAAGATGGATTCGAATCTCGAAGTTTTAACTTAAAATCAAGTCCGTCTTCGCCGTCGTTTGTATAGAAAGTCAGTAGCTCTGAGGGATGTGTAAACAGAAAGCATGTTCGTGGATCGAATGGCTTCCTATCGATGCGTAGTCCTCTGCTCAATGGCACTTGGACACTGAAGGACTGATAAATTATTTGACAGATTATATTTGCGTTGAACTTTGGGGCGAACAGGCTACGCGTGCGCGCGCTCGCACAAGTGCAGAACAAGTTGAGAAAGCCTTTTTGCCTTCTTCTATACTTTTTTTTGCTTTTTGTTGCCGGCTTTGCCGTTGCTCTAACAAATGAGCATCATGTCTTTGCCGTCGCAAAACAAATCTGAGCAATTTTTTATGATAAATAACACCCAAAGAGAGCAGCGGCAGGAGGAGGAGGAGGAGGAGCAGTTGCAGGCGGCGCAGTGTTGCCCCCAGCGGTTAACGGCAACAAGCGAACCAACTGCTGCGGCTTGTGCAAACAAACAAATCGCCGTAGATTTATTTTAGTGCAAAAGCCTAACACACCAAATTGCTCAGCCATGCGTGGGCCCCGTGGCACTCGCGAGAGCGAGGAGCCATCGATGTGTCCATGAAATATGTGGGCTTTCAACGCGGTAATTAAAAGATGAATCGTCCTGCCGTTGTGCAAATCTAATAAGAAACTGCAGTCCGGGAGACGAAACAAATTATGCATCATTAAAACCGGATAACGCCCCTTCCAAGCCCATTTTGCTATATTTGGTTATTTGCAGGTAATTAATGTACATCTCGATGATGGATGCAAGCTTTTAGCCAGGAGGGGAACGAGCGAGCGATAGCCACCACGAGCAACTTTCACTTTCACCGGAAGCTAACGGCTTCTGTACGGCAGAACACTTCCAGACAGTTTACATCTGTCTCGCGGGTCACGTGCCCCTCTGCTGCAACCGAACTGAAAGGGTTCCCTGCTGCTGTTGCTGCCAAAAAAAAGTTAACTTGTGTATTTATTAAGCTGATAGAAATCTTCCAGTTGCACAAATTTGGGTCAACAGCTGCTGCTGCAGCTAAATTTTCGGCAGAAAAAGGGTTAAAAATTTTGTTGGCATGCGCCAAAGAAACTGCTGCAGCTGGTCGCAAGGGAATTGGCAGATCGGAAATGAACACCATTAACCAAGTGTCAATGGAAGGTTTTTGTTAAAGAATTCTCAACTTAAGGAAGGTCCTTGAAATGGACTGAAGCTCTGAGATGGTGGGAAGTTCTTCTAGCAAGTGCAAAAAGATGAAATATAAGTAAGTACAAACAGTCGCCATATTAAATGAAAGTACAAAAATGCTTGATTTAATCACAAAATAGTTTTTAACGGTACGAATTTTGATTTTAAAACGTTTCTTCATAACCGTTTCATATTCAATCTAAGAAATTTTGAAGCATTTCTAAAATAAACTCTTTTTTGTTCCGGGAACATTGACATTTTCTTATTCATCAACATAAGTTTTTGGTGCTTTGAGCTGATTCTAGTTGCTGTCTTAAGATTCACGGCGCGAACAAGACCGAATGGTTCAGAATAGATTTTCAATGCTCGAACCCAAAAGTCAAGCAGCTGGGAGTCTTTTAACAAGAACTATATTGCCAATTGCAATTTGGTTGACTAGTCCATTTGTGACGCTGCTGCAATTTGGTCTCAAGTATACCTGGTGCCAGCGCTTCCCGAATCCTTGGTACATATTTTGTCTAAGCGTTTAATTGGCAACTGACTAAGATCGCCCACGGGGACAGAGTTAAATGGTCGTCCAATTAGAAACTGTGCAGGTGAAAGGTGTGCTTGCGCCCAGTTTGTTTCCCTTATAACACGATCATTGTTCATTCGATCTTTACCAATTCTTTGGCGGATCGATATATAATACTGATTACTAAATATTTCGAAAAGTTTACGCCGATAGCTTGGTCGTCGGCGGCGGCGTAGGGGGTCAGGAAAAACCGGCGGCGGCGGCGTAGAGTTAAGAAAGAACCGGCGGCGGCGGCGGCAGATAAGCCGTCGAATTTGTCGGCGGCCGGCGGCGTACGCAGTAACAAAAAAAAAATTTGTTTAATAAAATATATAACAATTTGTATCATTTCTAAGTATATATATTTTTCTGAAAGATTTCTTCATTTCTTCAATTTTCATTTATTTTCCTTATTAAACTTATATTAAACTCCTTATCCAATAATTAAACAAAAATTAAATTTCAAGAAATTGAAAACAAATTAACACTTTTTTCTGAGAGATCACTTATATTAAACTCCTTATCCAATTATTAAACAAAAATTAAATTTCAAGAAATTAAAAACAAATGAACACTTTTTCTGAGAGATCATTCATTACATTTTCCTTACATTATTTAACAAAATTAAACAGAATTCTTCTGCGAGATCATTATCTTCATTTTTTAAATTTTTAAACAAAAAAATATGAATAAACAAAAAGCTAATTTAAACTTTCTTTGCATGTTTCGTAATTATCATGTATAAATATGATTTTATTAACATTGTGAGGACTGAGCTGCGATCGTTTTTGAGAAATGGTAAGTCCAGCAATCGAAAAAACTCGCTCACTAGGTGTGCTCGTTGCCGGAATACATAACACCTTTTGTGCCAGCTTCGATAACAATGGCATTGCAGGTGCCTTTTCCCTCCAAAATGTTAAAACGTCTTGGGATGATGACAAACTTAGAAGTAGGTGGCATTCAGCTTCCAAATTGCTATTTTTTGTATTTTTAGAATGTCGTTGAGCTAGCTTTAAAATTTTGCATGCTGATGTAGGTTCTCTGGAACTATCCTGCTGAGCAATATCTTGTTGTGGATCGCCAAGTAGTTCCTTATACATTTTTAACAAAAAATCTGTTTTTTTTAAATTTTGTTTACCACAATAGTCAAGCACACAATCCAGAGAGCTGAATCGCGGATCTAATAATGATGCGCAGACTAGTATATCCGATAAAGGGAATCTCGAATTCAATTTAGTTTTTATATTGTTTTTCATCAAAGTCAAAGCAAGTGGCTCGTTGTTTGTGCTTTCATTCAATATTGATACGATCTCCGTACGAATTAATAAGGCCACGCTTATTGATGGATATTTATCTCCAGACAGAATGTTAACAGCGTCTCTAAACTTTTTTAAGAAGTCTGTTAGTTTATATAAAAGTTGTGCTTCAGCCTCGGATAGTATCAAATGATTCTTATTGCTGCTTGTGAGCAATTTATTTATTGCTGTTCGTTGACACCCGAGACTGTCTAACATTGCTAACACGCTGTGCCATCTAGTTGGAACAGAGTTCTTTAGCGAAACATTTCTTTTGTCCACCAAACTGCTTTGCAAATCATTAGGGTTGTTTATGTTTTTATATGTCTGCAAGGTAACATCGTCTAGCGGTCCAAAATCTTCATCATAGTTAACCCAATCATTATCTTCAGATGCGAGGAGTTCTTCCAAATTGTCGATGCTTGACAAAACCTCATTTTGAAGAGCGTCAGCTTGGCATCTTAAGACATGTGTTTTAAATCGTAAAGCACTCACAATATTTTTGCACTTCACAACTAAATTCCCAATATCCGACACGGAATTGTAACCATCTGTATTAAGCAAATTGTGAAGACCATGTCCAAGGCAGAAATGGTTGTTAATACAGCCCAAATTAATAGCTTTTTTGATATTGCTTCCTTGGTCGGTTACCACAAAATTTGATCCCATTTCCAAATGATACATTTCAGTTAGCTCTTGGAGCTCTGTTAGAATGGTACTTGCCGTATGAGATTTTGCCAAGTATTTTGTTTCCAGCGTTATGTGCTTCATCTCAAAATTCGTCGACAAGAAGTGGAATGTGAATGTAATATAACTTCTTCTTCTATAATTATCTGTCCACAAATCGAAGGTTAAGGCGAAGTGCTTTTGTCCTGATACGATCCTTGTTGCTCCTTTTAAAATGCATTCATATACATCGTCTAAAGCTGTTGTTGACAAAGTTTTGAAGTGTGGAATGTCATCAGCAGATACCACAACTTTATATTTTGTTAGGAAGTCTTTGATGCCATTGTGGCTTATTGTATGAAATGGCAGCAGATCTCTAGCCATCCACAAAGCTAAATCACGTCCCAGCGCCCATTTTCTATCTCTTGGAGATTTAATTGTAATGGCGTTGTTAAAGAAATTTGGTAATGTCCCTCGTACAGCCAATGAAGTACCCGAAGAATCGATATCGCGTAAATTGTGATCATTTTTGAGGTGACGACTTAAATTTCCTGTCGAACAGCTCTTTGAATATGACTGTACCTTAGCACTGAAACAATTTACATCTTATTTGGATTCTAATAAAGTTAAATTATGTATTACCATGAAAATATTGTAGTTTCGTCGTCTTTTTTCTGTTCTTCCAAACACAGCTTACAAAAAACCTTGTCGTCTTCAATGCATTTGTTTTCATTAATAACTAGCAAGGTGCCAAAGAAATCCCACACTTTGCTTTTACGAGCTGTGTTACGCTGAAGTTTGATTGAGTACATGCTCAGTGACTTATCCATCTATTTGTTTTGATATAGAATATAGAATACATACATATAAATTTAATAGGAGTAATATAATTTGAAACTTACTTTATGAAATCTCGAAATGGACGCGCACCATACAAAGCAAATTAACACACGAGAACAACAGCTGTGAAATGTTCTAGAGATGAGACGTTGGGAAATGGAGCTGGGACAATATCGATTGCTTGCTAAAAATGCTATGGCGCCGAACGCCGCCGCCGCCGCCGCCGCCGATATTTTCGTGATTCGGCGGCGGCGCGTTAAAAAAGAGAAAAATCGGCGGCGGCGGCGGCGTGGCGCGGCGGCGTAAATGTCTATTCTGAGCTATACGCTTTCATACGGACGCACTTGCCGATAGCTGTAGGCTGAGAACAAAAAAAATATTTAAAAATAAATATAAACTAAACATAAAAAAATAAAATCTATGGTTAAAACTAACTTGGAATATATTTTATCATACTTACACAAAAAAAAATTTTATCTAACCGGCTGTTGGCTAACGACAGACAACTCAAAACTACATTTTAAAAATTCATGATAATCGAACTGCGATAGTATCGCGTATAAAAGACTAAAATTTTTTTACATAAAAAAAAATATTAATTTTAAAAAATTATTTTATCTCTAATTACCAATTTTTAAAGAAAAAAGAAAAATAAATAAAATCATTTAAATAGTTAAACATAAAATATAAATAATATTATCAACAGTTATGCTACTTGTTTAAAAAATAATTTAAAATAATTAAAAAAAAAATTATATATATTAATATTTATATTAAAAAAAATATATTTTATAAAATATTATATATCACCCAAAAAAAAAAATAAATATAAAATTATTTTAAAATAAACATTTTAAAAAAATAAATAATAAACAAATAAAATATAAACATTAAACAAATAATATTCAAAATAACTCATGCAGAGAGAAAGCGTCAAATTAATAAAAAAATGATGTTATTAACGCTTTTTCAACATATAAAATATTAAATAATTAATAAAGAGTCCTAGTGTAATGTTGCATAAGACTACTTCTTCTCAGACTCTACTTTTCTAAGAAATACGAAGGTTACCTTGGACCGAAGCAACGTTTATCGGTGGTACAAAATGTTCTCCAGAAGGCTGAGAAGATGTGAACGACCCGAAGAGCGTGCCGGACGCCCGAGCACTTCAACAACAGACGAAAAAATTAATGGGGGGAAGAAGAAATGGGTATTGGCCAATCGTCGAATCACCGTTAGAGAAGTTGCTGAGGACCTAAAAAACATATGAGGGGCTCTGTTGCCATTTAGATTTTATCAATGATTTGGGCAATGAGACGGGTCGCCGCGAAATTCCGTACCAAAATTGCTCAATTGCGACCAAAAATAGCATCGCATTGAACATTGCTAATGAGATGTGGTCTGATCTTTTCTAACCTTAAGTTGATTCTTTATTCTTAGCTAATTTCTTGTAATGTTCTTTAAACTAACAAACTTAGGGCCGATTTCTACATCTGCTACATAGCCCTATCTGTTACATTAACTTACAAATAACAGAGTAAATTCTGGACTTATCAGTCACATAACAGCTAACTAAAGATGTAAATCGGCCCTAAATACTTCAATGGAACCTTGATGGTCTTAAAACATACATATCTTTAATACTCTTCTATTTAACACACACTTTGAAAAATTTGAACCTAAAAGTACCTACAAAAAAAAAAAAAGCACTAAAGAAAGCAAAAGCAAAACAGCATAGAAATAGCATAGCAGAAACGGAAGAAGAACAGGCAATATGTGTATGTATATATTGTATATAGCGCGCGTGCAACCTTTGAGATAATTAAATCGTTTCTGTTTGGGAGCAAACACATCAACACACCCAGAGACACACAAACATACAAACATACAAACACACACACACACACTTTTGTGGGGAAAATGCATGTCGATCAGAAACGGACGACAAAAAAAAAAAAAAATTCTCACAAACGATTTAAAACATTTCGCAATGCGAAAGGAAAATTAAAATGAAAAAGGAAAATGCCCAAACTAGGGAATCGAAAATCGGCACTAAAATCGTTTCAATTTGTGCTAATCCGTCAAGAAGAAGCCATACTTAAATGAGAATCTTAAATAATTAAAGAATTTTATAAACAAATTGTTTTATATTTACATCCATAAAACTCTCTTGCCTTGTCTTCTTTGCCTGATTGTTGCCCTAAAGCCCAGTTAAGGGGGTTTGGACATATCCCAAAAAGCATGCCCAGTGCTGGACTCCAAAACAAAAGGCAATGAAAACGAAACAGGTCCTCCTCACTTCAACCTTTGTTATTCTGGTTGCCGTTGTTGCTGTCGTCCACCTGTTGCCCTCATCGATTTATCGTTTTTGCCTGCTGCTGCTGCTGTTGTTGCTCTTTGGCTTTTGGAATCGGGAATGGGGGAATCGTGCCGTTTATGATGATGAATCGAGTAGCAGGCATATGTGTTTCTTTCTGTGCTCGCCTTTTATTGCCGTCCGATTTTTTTTTTTTTTACTTTTTTGTTCGCTTATTCATTTTTGTGTGTGAATTATGATATTACAAGGTGGCTAAGCTGCCTTGTTGCTTGGTGCGACTTTGATATTAAGCGGGCAACAGGTGTCGGGGTTGCTGCTAGCAAACATTTATTAATGGGCTTTAGAGCTGAAACAAAGAGTATACATTAAAATGATATGCCAAGGAAGACAAATATTGTCAACAACAACAACTGCAGCAGCAGCAGCAGCAGCGCGCCAGCAGCAATCAACAAAAATAAGTCAACAGGATTCCTAGCGGCAGTCCCATTCTACGTACTTACATACATACAAACATACATACATACATCATTAAGAACAATAGCAAAACAGCTCAGCAATCGTATTGCATTGCCAGAACAACATAACAAAATATGCCAAAGAGCAACATACTCAAGAGCAACTCTGATAACAGCAACAACAACAACAATGAACAATAAGAAAAATAATACCAACAGCAGCAGCAGGAGAGCCCTAAATTGTTGCCATATCATCAGCGAAAATATTTCAAGAGTTACAACAGCAACATTCCCAGCAGCAACAACAAAAGAAGCAACAACAATGACATGACAATACGTACATACATAACTAACAAAAAAAAAAAAAGAAGTCGCTCTTTGGGTATACCACCTTCCTGGCACAGTTGACACCCACGCGTACTTTCAGCAGCAGCATCAGCAGCAGCCACCTTACCTCAACAATTGTCCGGTCTATACACTAAAAGAAAGGCCCAGGTCGCTTTAATTTTTGGTTAAACACACAAAAAAGCAGTAGGAGAGTATATGAATAAATGGGGAAGAAAAGATAAACCAGAAGGAGTAAAAAGGAAAACAAAAATGGAGAGAAACTTATAAAAGTTAATAGGAAAATTTTTGGAAATCCAAAATGAACATTAAGTAAGATGAAAAGGAGAAGAGAAGGCAAAAACACAGAAGAAGAAAAGAAAGTATGAAATTAAACTAACGAGGAAGAACACTCATTATTAGAACCAACACTTTTGTGGTAGAAAAGGAAATAACATTTAAACATAAAAAATATAATTGAAGGACATAAGAAGTGTACAAAGGCAAAAGAAAAAGAGAACTCAAAGATTAAGAAAATAGAAATTAAACTGACCTCGAGCAGGCTAAAACTGCAGACTTGAAGGATCCCACTTAAATTAAAGAAAAGACAAAAAAATAGCAACAATTATTGGGCAGTAAAAAATTGGATTGAATTCAGACACTACAGCGAGCTTTGGAAAGAAAAACAAAAAAGAGAAAAGATACAAAGTACCTTAATCTTTACTAATAAGAAGTTAATAGAAGTAAGAAGGCAGAAGGTAAAAAAATCAAAGCACAAGAAAAACAAACAGAAAAACTAAGGAAGACACAATTTCCAAAATAGTAAGCTTAAGGGGTCTTCTCATTGAAAGTTACTTTTTTTTTTCCGCATTTTTTTCTGGGGTGGATATTCCCAAAATATCCCCCAAAAGGATTTTCTCGAAAACTCGATTATTTAGGGAGAGGTCCTTTTAGTGACCCAATGTGACCTAAATTCCCAAGCAACTGCAACCAAGCGCGTTTATCTCGAAACCAAGTTTTTCGAACTGGCGGCCATGATATTCTAGTTCCACTGAACCGATTTATTCATGAACAAAGATTGGAATCGACGCAGAATTAGTCACCATTCTCCTGGTGAACCTCGACCATAATTTTAAAATTTTTTACTATTTTTGTTTTGCCACTAAACTACAAAAAAGACCGAAATTAAATTTTTTTTTTGAATGGCCGCCATTTTGCAAAAAAAATCACAAAATTAAGTTTGAGGTTCACCGAGAATTACATCTACACTAGATTGTAACCCCGTTTTTTTCATTTCGGACGCTCCGAGACCCGGAACATCGTGGCCGCCATAACAGACACCTTTTTTTCACCCACCAACTTTGAATTCTCATTACTTTTTGAACAGCCCTCGTATCGAGACAAAAAAATTTTTTTTATTTACTCTGAACCTTTTGTAATACAATAAATTAAATCCTTCAAATAAATTCCAAATATTCTTTGCGTTTTCAAATAAGAATTTTTTTAAAAAGAGAGGGTCTAAAAAACGGTTTTAGAATTAAGGAGAAGACCCTAAAAAAAAAAGAGACAAGGAAAACAATTTTTTAAAAATAACAAAAAAATTCAGATAAGAAAGTAATATAGGAAAGACGAGACAAAAAATAAAAAAAAAAAAAAAAATAAAAATTGAACAAAAAGAAGTGTTTGTTCACATGCGTAAATAACTAAAGCGTATTGACACAACAAAAAGGATGCCTATACGAGTACTGTCCATGAATGTCCAAATTCAATTAGTCATTAGGCGTTTTCTGGGACTGCTGATTCAAGAAATTCAACTAGGCAAATTTTTTACCTCCAGAGCCAGCTAAACTCACAAACAGCTAAAACATAAAGAAAAAGTAGAAAAAAGATTGAATATCAGCAGTAAGACAAAGAAAATGAAGAGATCAGCAAATAATAAGATCGACTTACAAAGTATTCATTTGTAAATATTGGAAAGAATTGGATGGTCGAAAAGAAAGAAGAGACAGTCAAAGGTAAAGACCCAAGAATATTATATTAAAGGCAAGAAAAGTGGATCAAGAAAATTTACGTAATTCTGGTGTAAAGTTGCGAATTCTGATGAAGAAGTTAAAAAGATGACAACGGGTAAAGTTGCGTAATAAGTACAAAAACTTTGTATTTGACATTTGGCAAAAATATTTGATTCGTATAAGAAAATATATGAGCAGAAGTCTAAAGTTCTCATATAAGTTTTTGTCAAAAACTCATAGTAAAATATCATAAGAGAAATCCATTATGTTAAAAGCTCTTCTCCCATCCTTATTCCCCCGTAAAAGATCATTTTCAAGTCGTTGAATATTTTTGTGTGGCAACTACTGTTAAGTAGTTGCTGCCGTGCTAACGATGCGCGCGCGTGTCAGCAACAACATGTTGCGTCTGTCCTCCTGTAGCCGCTTTTTTCGCCTTTAATATCATTAGTCAAAGAAATCCAAGTCAGAGCCTGGCAATCAGCAGCAAAGAAATACCCCAACCAAATCAATTGCAGTTGCAGTGTTGCTGCTGCTGCTGCTGCTGCTGTTGATTGTCAACAGCAACAACAGCCACAATAGACTTAAGTCTGGGGCATGATTTATGGCCAGGGAGTGAGTTTTCTTCTATTTTTTTTTTTTTTTTTTGGCGCAGGGCACCTACACAAAGCTGCAACACACGCTAATTGTGTGAAAGCAGCAAGAGCAGCAGCAACATTGCTCATACGCCCACGTGTGTGTTTTGGAAACGGAGTCGCATTTCCATTTCCCTGGCATATTTAGCATTCGCACAACGACGCAATCATAACCATAAACAGTTTTTTTTTTTTGCGACTATTTTGAATAAAAAGCGCCGACTGTTTTGACCGCTTTTGGTCAACCAGTCAGCTTCCCGGCCATAAAAGGAGCCTTGTAAGTGCTACTGTTTCTCTCTCTTCCAACCGTCTTAGCGTCTTAACGGTAAAAATGCCGCATAATTTACGCAAAAAAAAAAAAAAACCTCCAAAAAAATGCGCTTTTCACTTTTCTCACAAATGGCCATGCAAATTACAAGACACATTAGCTATGGAGTCCAACAATCCTACGCCTAACCCCAAAATGGGAGCAACAACAACAACAGCAACAAGGAGAATGAATTGGCCAGGCCATGTGAACAGAGTTTACAAACGGAAATACGCCGAAAAAGCGCCGAAAAAACTAACCAAAATATGTTTGTAGCTGCCAAGTGGCCACCGAAATGGTTGGGTGCTTAACAGTGGCTTACAATTGTCTGTGAACAGGTTAGGAGAGGAATCAGTTGTAGGGTTGTCGCTGTTCAAAAAAAGTTTCTTAAAATGAAGAAATTATGGGGAAAAGCAATATAAGTTTCAGATGGTTGCTCCTGAAATGGTAAAAAACTTTATATACAACGCATTTTTGAGGTTGTTGCTCCTGAAATGGTAATTGAAATCGACCAGACAAACTACATATAAAAAAAAGATTGTGCAACACTATTGCCTACACAATTCATCCTCAATGGCCTACAACGCTTATCAACACTTTACAAAAAAGCATTATACAACACTATTTTGTGTCAAGAGGAATATCAATCTTCTTTCTAAAGAAAGTTTTAGTCTAAAATAATACTAATCAACACTGTAAAAAAAGCATTATCCAACACTGTTTTTTTTTTCAAAATCAATTTTTTCCTTAAGAATTTTTGCCTTTTTACATTTTCACCCAAAGATGTTGGCAGCTCTGTGGCTCAAGTCTCCTGAAAGCTGTGAAGAAACAGTGGGCGAATATAATTCGCGACGATTTATGAAACTGCCCTCGTAGATCCTTTAAAATGAGAATTCTATTCTAAAATAATACAAAGATTCAGAATTCACTTCATGGCCTACACAATTCACCCTGAATGGCCTACAACTCTTATCTACACTGTACAAAAATGCATTATCCAACACTGTTTTTGTTAAAAGAATATTATTCCTCTTTCTAAAATAAGACTAGGTCATTTGACACCATTGCCCACCTACTCAACACTGTTCAAAATGTATTAACCAACACTATTTTTTCAAAATCAATCTTTTTCCATAGGAGATTTTGCTTTATTTTAAAGATGTTGGCAACTCTGGCAACTCAAGTCTAAGTCTGGACATTGTCCACTGTCGCTTGGAATGTTTAGTTAACCGTAAATACCAAAAAGTCGCAATGCGCCCGCGCCATTTTGGCATTGATTGCTGACCAAGGCGCACTCCAGGTGTAACTGTGTGTGTGTGTATGCATGTGTGTGTGTGTGAGGAGAGTCAGTGGAGCGTGAATAACATTTGGTAATCACGGCACAAACACGAAAATGCATTAACCAAAATTGTGATCATAAATTTTCAATCGACACGCGGCGGGTGCTGTACACACACAAACACACACAGAGAGAGACATATGTGTGGCATGAATGACTGGAGCAACTGCAACTGGACTACAGACGGAAGACTTTAGAGAGACTATCTAAGCCGTAGCCCGAGGAGGTAGGCTGGCTGCATTGTTGCTGCTGCTGCTGCTGTTGCAGCTGCGCATTCTGGCAGAGAAAGTTTGTTGTTGTTGTTGTTGTTGTTGGTTGCTGTTGCTATTGCACAAGTGGCAGTGGCAGTTGCACAAACCCTGGCCATAAGAGGAGCCATAAGTGGGAGTGCGTGGGTGCCAGCAACACCAACAACAATCAGTTGAAAGTCTTAAGCAGTTGAAGAGAATTAGGTCTCTGGCTTACAAACAAAAGTGGCTTAATCAGAAAACTTATAGAAAGAATCATTTTTAAATGGTATTCAGAACAGGTTGTCTGTATAGCTGTTTCATTTCATTTTTGGTACTATCCACTTGAAGATCTTATGGCGTAATATTCGTATGAAGGCCAAGCCCAAGTCACTTATGTTTTCACACAAACGCCAGCCTTGTAAGCAGCAGGGTGCAGTTTTTTAGGCCAACATTGAGATTTAGAGAGATTGCCTCCTTAACGGATTCCCTTTATATATTAGACTAGCAATATCGGCTTGCTTCGCTGCGCCGCCGTCAGTTAAGCTATTTTAACCGATAAGAGTATCAGTTTTTCTTTTCCGACTTGGGGTGGATTTCACAAATCGGATAATATTTGACCGTATCTTACATACATCGGCTGAAAGCAGAGATTAACTCTTATGCCCCTTCCAAGGTTAAAAATAAAGTCTCTCCTGACATTTCCGATCTTGGTGGTGAACTTTTCAAATTTAAAGCTACAAACACAATTTGATAAAGATCGGCCAACAAACAACATTTTCCACCAATTCTCCAACCATTCCTCAAAGTTGCATTGCATCCAGATTGTGCACCATTTTCCCGACCATTTCTTCTGCTTAAAACCTTGCGGGTAAGCGTCTTGCCAATCCCCAAAGTTTCACTGAGATTAAGAATTTTGCAAATATTGCGGTTTTTGGACCATTTTCCACCTCCATGTCCACCTACAGGTACACCTCCACAGGCCATCCACCTCCATGGCCACCTCCATGGCCATCTCCATGGCCACCTCCATGGCCACCTCCATGGTTACCTCCATGGCCACCTCAATGGCCATTTTAGGTCCACGTTCACTTCCACGTCCAGGTCCAGTGCCAGCTCCAGGCCGAGGTCCCGCACAAGCCAGTACAATGAAAAACAGCAGCCCGAGTTACTGTTATTTCGTTATTTCTTATACTATCCTTACAAACCAGGTTGCATATCGAATTTCCCGGGAATTTTCCTTGCGCGCAGATTTTTCGAAATCCAATTATTTATCATACTTTGCTTACAAACCGAAATTCAAGTCAATCGGACGACAAATAAAATTCTCACCATACCGACTTTTCGGGGAATTTTTCCAATTTCCCATCATCGAAAAATCACATTTAATTTCTTTTCCATTTTATCTTCTTAAAAAAAATATTTTAAAAACAATCCGGTGAAAAACATGGTGTGACAAAAAAAAAAAAAAAAAACTTCTGGGATGGGACGTAGCGTAGGTTGTAGATATGGTTCAGTAGATTTTTGTGGCATACTGGAATTTTTAGTGCACATCGAAATTTTGAATAACGGTAAAAAGTCTTTTTTCGCACAAGCACTCACTTATACGCTCATAACTTTGTCATATATCAAATGATTTTTATTTTCTTACCGGTTTGGGAAAGAAGAAATTTAGGTCTTTAAAGATACCATTAATGACTGATCAGGATTTATTTCTTATCTTGGAGTTTTTGCTACGTAAACCATTTTTGATTTGTTTTTTCCCATTTTTGTCTTTGGTGACGTTTTTGAACACTGTTTGGTTAGAAACCCCCAATATTTGTTTTATTGTTTAAGAACAACACTTCTTCACGGTTAGAACGTATGCCTATTTTCAAAATCGGTCAATAATTAGCAAAGTTATTAAAGTTTTTCGGATAACGAAATTTCTCGCAATATGGTGATGAGTCGCGCCATTATAGCACTGTCGACCGAAAAAATTGTTGAGTTTTTAGAGTAAATTATTGAATAATTTTTTTTAGAATAAGTATTGTATAGCCACAGTACTACTAGTACTACTACTACTGTCTGTCCGCCTGTCTGTCTGTCCGTCCGTCTGTCAGCCGTCTGTCCATATTAATAAATAGATCTCGTAGATGGTAGAGATAGAGGTTTGACATGTATGGAACATATGCTTCATATGCTTACAGGCAGATCAAGCTTGCTTTCAATTATTGCCACGCCCCCTCCCGCCCCGAAATTTAGAAAAAACGTCATATCTTCGGCAGTTTTATAGATAGAAGGTTCGTACTTTTTGGACATATTTAGTAGGCGGGATTCTTTATCGGTCCACCAAAGGATTGGTAAAGATCGGATGAACGATAGCCAAGATATAAGCGAGGAAACTTCTGCTGCAGCGCAGTAGCAGCATTGCTTGCAGCATCTAAATTTACACTGAGCATACACTTTTTTGGGTAAAGAGTGTATTATAGTCGGGCTTCCAACTTTCCTACTTGTTTTAATTAGGCTTTTTCAGGTTTTGTTCCTAAAAGTTAAATAACTCAACCAAATATTACTCGATTTTAATAAACTAATTTGCGAAGATGCAAAATTAAATGTTTTTTTGAAACTACATACCAAAATTAGATAGTTTTATATAAATTTGACCTATTCATTTTTATTTAAAGTACGGTGAGGTCGCAAAAAACTGAAAAATTCGATTTGTTTTTTATGTAGCTCCCCAATTTTTATCCGAGACTGCAATGTAATACACCGTTGGAAAGGTGTTAGATTTCTCTTTCCAAAGACCCATTGCAAACTATTATAGGATGCCTAGTTTAAGAATATGATTTTTAACTATATCAACCTCGAAAAGACGGACTTTTTAACCGTTATTCTAAATTTTGATGTGCACGAAAAATTTGTGGTATGCACACAATGTTACATTTAACTATACCTCCAACCTACTCTCTGCCCCCCCCTTTTATTTTTGTCACGGTACACGTGTAATAGATTTTGGCATATCCGTTATTGGCCAAATTTTTTTTTACGCGCATTTTAAAAAATAAGCAAAAAACGCCATAAAAATTATTTCGTATGCTTCGCTTACAAACCCAGTTTCAAGTCAATAGGATAAAACAAATGTTCCCAATGCAAATTTCCGCGCCCTTTTTCGGGAATTTCCCACCCTACGGTCAAATTTTTCCACATTTCATTATATCTTATTGGTCTTTGCAAACCGAATTTCAAGTCAATCGGATGAAAAATAGTTTTTGCATTTCAATTTTTCAAAAATTTTCCTTGTGGACGGATTTTTCGAAATCGGGAAAACACGTGTCCAATTATTTTGCACACTATGCTTACAAAACCGAATTTCAAGTCAATCGGATAAAAAATAAAATTTGGCCCATACAAAGTTTTCCGACGTTTTTCCGGCTTTTTCGGGTGGAATTTTCCAAACCCAGTCTTAGTACGCACTTTCACCAGGCTGTGCGATGGTCACCAGTCAGTCAGTCAGTCAGTCAGTCAGGTTAAACAGTTTTATATATAGAGAGATAACAAAGCTACATCGAGTATATTAAGTTTTGGCAAAAAGTGTATAACAGCCAGAGGAAGCATTTCAGCCCGCCTGTCCCTTAATCCATTCTCAACATAAAAATTACAGGTTCTGTCTTCAAAAAGTAAACTCCACCATAACTTCAAGCCGATGTGACCACTTAAAGGTTCTCGATAGAGATGTGTTTATCTTCAAGCAAAACTCGTGTGTGCCAAATATCAATTGCAATTTTTAAAGACCGCTTTTTTAATGGAGTTTCTGGTTTTGCTGTTGAATTTGTCTCTAATCGGTCTACATCAGCCAGTGGCCAAAGGGCATGTAACACTATCAGAGTTCACTTATGCAGTTATCCTTTTCACACACACACACAACAGAAACACAGCTTCATCAAACCAATTTGGGAGAGGGTTAACCAACAATCCTTGGGAATTGCTGAAATGTGTGGCCTTTTGGCTCGATTGTGTTGCTGTTGGCATATGAGTCATGTTTTTTTTCTTCTCTTTTCGAAAATTCCTTTTTCAGTTGCTGTTGTTGTTGTTGTTGTTGTTTTGTACAACGCCTTGAATGCGGCTCTGTTGTCGTGGCCTGTTGCTGCCACTGTTGCTCTTGTTTCAATATCAACGCATTCCTCTTTTGGCCCACATGGACCAACACACAGATGCGATAAAAATTTATTGAGCCGAGGCCTCTGGCCGCCGTTTCTGGCTACTCTTTCGACATTGGTTTCTTTTTTTTTTGTGTTTTGGCCTCTTGTTGCTGCCGTTGTTTATTTTATTGTTGCCGCTGCTGCTGCTGCTGCTGCTTCTCAAAATCAATTGAGTTTAACTGCTTTTAATTTACTTGGAATTTGTGCGGCTTTAATGGATTTATGTCGGTTATGTTGCTGGGGGGGGAAAAGGTGTTTTCTCCTCTGCTGGTGGTTGTGGTTGGGTTTACAAATTAAAATTTTTCATTGTAAAAACTTATCAATTAAATATATGCATAACATTTTTACGGCTGCTGTGTTTCTCCTTTTTGTCCCCGGCACGCAACATCAATCAAAATGCAGCATCAAAATGCAGCCGCTTGCAACTTGATGTCGCGACTGCAATTTAGACATGCCTTGCCATGTTATTAACTAATTACGGGCGACTAATCTAAAACGCCGGCACCCAAACAGGTGCCCATGCATCATCCAACAACGGCAGCAGCAGCAGCCGCTGCTGCCCAGCTGCTTAATGAAAAGTGACATCTTGCCAAGGCCGGGCCAAAAACTGTCAACGTTTGAGCCTGTGCCTGTGCCTGTGCCTCACGGCATGGCCAACTTGGAGATGAGTGAATTGAATACCAAATCTGCTGCCCATTTGCTTGCCTGTTTAGCTGGGCCATCTCTAGATGGGGCGACTCGTTTGCATGTCTTGTCATTCGTCATTCCCGCCGGGCAACTGCCGCCGCCTGCCTCTGTCTCCTTTCTATGCCTAGTTTGCCCAGCAGCTAGAAGATGTCACAGCTTTACTTTGCACCCGCTAGCCCCAAACACATGTCACATGTCATGTAGCCCCAGCACGCACTTGTTGCTGCTGTCGATGCTGCTGCTGCGGTGGCTCCTTCTCCGTTCTGTTGTTGTTGCCGGAAGCGGATTCTGTGTTAATTACAAAGAGGCTGTAAAAGAGAGTTCTCCACTGACATTCTCTCCTCAATATGCTGATGATTATGATGTTGCCGGTTGCCTGTTGTTGCTGCTGTTGTGTGTGTGTGTGTGTGTGTGTGTGTGTTGCGTTGACATGCGTTGCTAAACGTGCCGCCGCCATCGTCGTTGCACGCATTCAAATGAGGCTGCCGACTTGTTTGGGGCGCATTCTAAAGCATAGCGAATGTGGCCAAGCCATGTTGCTGGCCGGCAAAAGATTATGAAAATTAGATATACAAATCAGCAAAACGGATGCCAGATAGCCTGGCAGCATCAACATTTGATGCGTACAAGATCAAACAGGCGAAAAGGAGAACATGAAATGATTATCTTTAGATGCTCTACAAATTGTTGCAGCCACCATGTTTAGACACAATGTTGCAGCAACTAGAAAATTTTAAAAAATGTTTAGAAATTCAAAAGAGTTTTATCAAAAATAAAGAAATTGCCACAAATGTTGTAAAAAATTTATTACAAATGAATTTAAAACTAAACAAAAGTAATTTAGAATTTATATACCAAAGCTTTTAAATAATCTTCCACAACTACCTTCACTTACGACAGCGCACTTCAAAGACTGAAAAAATGAAGCAATTAAGGTTACCGGGTCATTTTCTAGTTGTCTGGTCGATATACTTATTGCGACAGAGTCTACAAATTGGCACAAGAGGGGAAAAGACGTGTTCAGAAAATAAGATTTTTTCATCTCAAAATATGAACAGAATGTTGTCTCAAATTTTTGAGAACAAATGTTCGAATGTTCATGAAATGAACACAATTCAGCTCACCTCAATCACAGCACCGAAAAGTTTAACTTGTTATTCAGACGAGATAATAGCCTAACCGTCTAACACGGCCGCCGTCGTTGCGCGCAACAAAGGTCTTGGGCTCTAGTTAATCAAAGCGGCTGGGGTGTTGTTTAAGCGAAGCGATGTCTTTGCGCGGACCTGGATGGAGTTGGTAAGGTCTGGACGGGCGGACCTGGTCGGTCGGACTTCGACTTGGACTGGACGGTGGTGGACCTGGACGGCGGACCTAGACGGTGGTGGACCTGGACGGTGGGTCTGGACGGTGGACTTGGACCTGGAATTGGGACTTGGACGGTGGTGGATTGGAAAGTGGTGGATCTGGACGGCGGACCTGAACCTGGACGGTGTGGATCTGGACGGTGGAACCTGGACGGCGGACCAGACGGTGGTGGACCTGGACGGTGGGTCTGGACGGTGGACTTGGACCTGGACGGTGGTAGACTTGGACGGTGGTGGACTTGGAAAGTGGTGGATCTGGACGGTGAACCTGGACGGCGGACCTGGTCGCTGATGGACTTGGACGGTGCTGGATCTGGAAGGCGGACCAGGACCTGGGCGGTGTGGATCCGGACGGCGGACCTGAACCTCAAATTTTTTTGTGATTTTAAAATGTTCTCAAAAACGAAACACATCAACTCACATCAAGACTTTGAGTTCTCAAAAAGAAGTTCTTGAAATGAGAAATTGTTCTCAAAGTGAAAAAATCCGTTCATGATTAGTTTTTGTGACCGAATGTGAGCACATTTTGAGTCCAATGTATTGGTGTTTTCCCTCTGTATAGACTGAGAGAAATTATTATCGACCCAAGTCTCTATTTACGAGATTAAACAAATTTGTAGGTCTTCTATTAGAATTTGGGGACCCAATGAAGTAACCTTCACCCAAGAGTCTTGAACCTCAAATTCTCGAACATTAACCATTGGCCAATTGGTCATTGATCTGCTATTCGCCAGGCGGTTTTAGGACAGCCATTGGTCTGGCCCCTTTGCTTAAAGGCAGCCGTTTAAGGGTCAGATCGGTTCAGCATTACCAGAGGCTATACTTGAAATCTCAGCTGTACGGCTGGCGATTTTGGGGCAGCCTTCGACCAGCACATTTCTGTTAACCATCCGACAGTTTTTTGGCTTGTTTGATTACAATTTTTTCCATGTCATTATAAGTCTCCAAGGCGGGATCAAACCCACGACCTCAGGCACATAAACTACCCGCTGCACCACACCCGGTCACTATAAGTTCATCCAGATAATAGCTCTTTCTGACTCCTTTATATCTTTTATCTGGGGTTTTCCAAAAAGCGACCGCTGTGCAAGAGGTCAACATCTAATGAAACGTTTTTTTCTTTGAATAAACTTTACACCCTTCTTTTCTTCTTATTTGGCCCGATATTTATCACAACCGTTTGACGGTCTCGGCCGCTGCTATTAATGCCCGCCACTTGCCTCTGTCTTGTGCGAGCTGGCACCAGTTGTTCAGTTTAAGCGCCTTTATGTCTTCCAGCACCTGTTTTTTCCAACTAAGTTTCGGTCGTCCTACACTTCTTCCTTTCCCTAATTCGTTCGCCTTCCGCCTGTACACTTTTTGTAGGGTATTTAGATTGGAAAAAAAAAAACTGATTTTCTGTTGTCATGTACACTTGGCATGTATTTGTCTTTTTTTCATGCCTCGTTTACGTTTTTTGTTTGTTACATGTAGCATTTAGTTTTTCTACATGCCGCGTGTAACTTTCTGATCTCTACATTTAGCGTGTGAAATGTAGCAGGGTGAATAACGATTCGTTAAGGATTGCCGTTTCTGTAGCTAATTTTGTGTTCTCTGTGTAGTTTTGATAATATAAACAAACCCAAAACTACCTTAGTTATCTGTGCAGTTGGTTGGGACTAAAACGATGAAGCAAACTTCATGATCATTAAAATTCTAGGGAATTCTTTGCTGATCTTTTTTCTCTCGAAAACTTCGCAAACTTTGCTTCATAGTGTAAATTCTGCATTACCAATTGTTTTTCAAAAAGATTTTGTTTCCAATTAAAATAGGTACTGGTTCCTCCTTTATTCTGAAATTTAGTGAACAAAGGTAAACGGAAGTACCAGTAGCTGTTTAAGATGACGGCTGCTTAAAGACTTTTGTCCCAGTAGTGGCAGGATTCAACACCTAAACCACAGCAGGCATCAAATATACTTGCAAATATGGAAAGCACCAAAAGAACTCTTGAAAAAGGCAATGCCTTTTTCTTACAGCATCTTACAGACACAATCTTTTAGCAATGTTCGATCCACAAATCCCTGTTCTTTGACAGACTTTTCTATATAATTTTGCTGTTTTTTTCAAACCAATCGTTTCTATTGTCAAGTTGTTCTCTCAAGCACTGCCTGGGACATTCACCCATATTTAGTTAGAGTATTGCATAACAGCAAAACAGGCGGCGGCGGCTGAGTATGTTTGACTCATGTTGCCGTTTGCTTTGGTTTTTTTTTTTCTGTACTGCTAGCGGCCACAACATGCAACATGTTGCTGCGGGTCAGGGTCGAGAGATGTTGCTGATGTGGCTGAAGCTGTTGCTGTCGCTGCTGCTGCGGCCTGCGTAAATTGCTTACCAATCAAATGGCACTCTTCTTCTTGGAGAGTGTCTCGCGGAAATTGCTTGAAACGGAAATGTGCTCGTCGTGCTCTGCTGCAAGTGGCTGCTGCTGCTGCTGTTGCTGTTGCCAATTTGATGTCATTTGTTGACAACGCACAGCGGATATTGCTTAGTATTTTGCATATAAAAGTATTTTTTAGTCTATATAAATTGGGTTAGAAGGAAGTTGTCGCTTTACCTGCTCCCCCCTCCTCGCTGCGACCATTCTCTCTCGCTTAGGCGACCGCCCACTTTTTCTTTTGCCTTGTCCAAGTTTTTGCCCTATGGCATGGCTTAATTATAGTCTTTTGGCCCCTGTGCATGGACAGGCGCCGCCGCCACCACGCTCCAACAGCAAACTCAAAATAGCAACTGGCATCGGCTAACTTGCCACGCCCCCTCCACACACTATTTGCTTTGGCCCGCGGTTGCACTTTGTTTTGTGTAATGTTTTTGTTCAGTTGTGACTTTGAAACTGCCCATGTTACTGCAATTTTGGGGCGTGGACAACACATAGATCTGTAAAGAATTTAGTTTTTAAAGAAAAGCCAAAAAGTCATGTTCCAAATTCTTGAATTTTGAGGAATTTCATATCGAAAAGTGTGAAGTTGCTGAAGTAAAAGGGGAGATGGGTGAGAAATTTGCTCTCTAAAGTTGCATTCAACAACTGTTTCTTCTACAGTTGCCATGATTATAATTTATGAGCTGCCTCTTCTGCTGCTGCTGCTGCTGCTCACCCCACACTCCAGGAACCCAGTTTAATAAGCACTTGCCCGGCAGATCATTAAAGTAAAAATTGATTTTCTAACTTGTAACGATTTTTGCATTAACAATTAGTCCACCTATCTCTCTCTTTCGCGCTCTCTTTCTTGGGCGTTATTAATTAACAATGCCACACCAGGCAGGCGCATTTAAGGCGCATTAATTGCCCGAACCGGTTCGGGTTTTGGTTTCGGGCTGGACGCCTAATCAATCTAGCAAATTGTCGCCCAGTCTCGCCATCTCTTCTGGCCATAATGAACACCCAGCCCAACAAGACGAGCGACGGCGTTGTCTTGATCATCAGGCCAGCTTATTGGCAATTCAGCAGGCAGCAGCAGCAGCAGCAGCAGCCGACGCAGCAGCAGCAGAACTCTCTAATTATGACAACTACTACGCAGCTGTGCGTGCTCACGTGCTTTTCTAATTAGCCGGCCTCAAGATGACAATAAACGATAAAGCCGTCGCCACAGCATCAACGCAAATTGACAATCAAAGAGAGAGAGAGCAGAGCAGAGTTGCTTAGATTGGGGCTGCCCACTTGTTAGAGTTGTTTGAGTGATTAATTGTCATTTTGTAGTGTTTAGAAATTACTTATTTATGTCGAGCGTAGAAAAAAAATTAAGAATCAAGCATAAACTAGTGTTCCAAAGTGCTAAAAGTTGCTTGTAGTTGCTTTTCTAGTGTTGTAAAACGTTTTTTTTTGTAAGTACTGAGCTTTAGCAAGGCGAAACCATTTGATGATTGATTACAATAAGTAAAAAAAAATGTTTAGCAAAGAAAGCTTAAAAAAGTAACCCAAGAATCTACAAAATGTCGCTCTAAAACTGTTTTAATAGCGCTGTGACTATTTAAAAGTCGCTAAGCATAGTTTCTTCAACGCTGAAAAGTAGCTATGTAAGCTCTTTAAAATTGCTCTAAAAATGCTTAAGGGGCACACCTAGTGTGATGGCCTAAAAAAAAGGTGATTTTTGGGAATTTTTATTAAAAAAACTACTTTATCAATTATTTCAAAATTTTAAGAATATATTTATACATGTTTCAAGAATATACAGTGAAATTTTTGAAGAAAAAAATTAAATATTTTTTAAGTTATAGTCGATCTCCAACGGCGCGAAAAAAAAGTTCCTTCACTGCTGCAGTGATTCCGGCCTTCTCCGTGGATGAAATTTAAAAAAAAAAAATTCTCGTTAAACTAGATAATATTGTCTGTACAATGACCTACGATAAAAAAAAAATCAAAAATTGACAATATGGCGGCGTTTAAAAAAAAAAGTCGAATTTTACCCCAAAATTTTGGTCGTTTTTGGCCTGCCAAAATTCGATTTTTTGATCAAATCAAAAACCGATAGGTCATTGTACGGAGAACTATATATAGAACATGTAAAAAAATTCGATAGTGATCGGATCATTTGTTTTTGAGTAATCACTGCAGCAAATTCGGAAAATGCTGTTTCGAGAAAAACGCGTTTAAAGATAAAATGATCGTCTCTCTAGCTGCCGAGCGGCTGCTCTTTAAATTGCTATAACTCAAAAACTATTTGAGATATCGATTTGAAATTTTAATATGTTATTTTTAAAGGTGTAATCTACCGAAATATGAAAAAAAAGAAAAATCGATTTTTTTGAAATTTCACACTAGGTGTGCCCCTTAAAAGTAGCTTAACCAGAACCCACACTACGTAAAGCGAATCGTTAGAGTATCTTGTAGTAGTAACTTTGAAGTCGCTCAGCGATTGGGCAAAGATTGCTCCAAAATCGCTTAGAAATCGACTAAATAACGTTTCGACAACATGCAGCAATAGCTCTTCAGTCGCTCTAAAAACGCTTGGCAGCAATCGCTCCTCAGTCGCTCTGAAAATGCTGACTACCACCACCACCAAGCCTCTAATGCTCGATCACACTTGAGCGTTTACTTGGCTTGGTAGGACTCGTCGCCTTGGTTCGACACACTCGAAATGATTGCAAGCACATTGAGTCAGAACGATTAAGCTCTTTGCTTCGTACGAGTAATAATATGAACAAGCTTTTCATAACATGAGTCAAAATAAGCCTTTTGCCAGCAATGGCCAAGCCTTTTCGACACTCTACTCTTGTTTAATCGTACGCGCAACATAATTTACTCGTACTCGCGAGCTTTGACAAACCTCTTATGCAATTGTTGTTGTCTTTTAAAAACTTCAAACAACAACATGCCACAAGAAGGAAAGAGAAAGCGTATGCAAAATACAAATGCAAAAAATAGGCCATCATGCTATCCCTTTTGCTCTTGTGACGATTGTGTACAAGCGCGTTGATCGAAACAGACTAACAGGCCCAAACCGCAAAAAAAACAAAAGGGCCAAAAGCAAATTTTTCAGGAGAGAGTTTATTTACTTTTTCTTGAATCATGCATGGTGGATTTTGTTAAAACATTAACTGTAGTCTATATTAGATCTCATATAAATAATAGATATATTTTGAAGTTGCTTTTGAGCCAATTTCGCTTTTTTATGGCGCATACGTTATTTTCGCTGTCACTCTTTGGTGAAGGCTAAACTTGAAATGTGGCGCATACGTTTTTTGAAGTCATATTGTTTTACTTTTGGAAAATATATTTGTTTCATTTACTTATTATAATATTTTAGTAGAATATTATATAGTAGAATATTTTAAGTGAACATTCTTAATCTTCTTCATCTGTTTCATTGAGCGAATCCTTTAAATTTGCGGAAGATCGAAGGCTGAGGTATTCATTACGAAATTGGTTGTGATACTGTTCTTATCGCAAAGAGCTTTTAAATCATTAAATTTTTTCGAAGTGATTTCTAGCTCTGAAAAATATAAAGATTCCTGTATAACGGAATAGCTACAACTAATTTTTATAGTTTTTTTCTCTGCTGGTTTAGAATAAGCCCCACTTAAGTTTTTAAGCCATCTTTATGGAAATTGGCAACGCGGAGCAAGCTCAAATTCAATTTGTTCCTTTTTGGTGAAGTTAAATTAGAAAAAAATTTCCAATTTAAAAAATCTGAATATTTTAGTTCTATGCATTCATAGGTGAAAGGGTTGGTTCTCGAACTTCGAATTATCGTAAGCCACTCGCTAGGTGCCCATACTGTTCGACTTCGAGTAAATGATTCTATCGTACTATGAATAGAATGGACAGGCATCATGGTATGACATGGTAACAAATACGAAATTTGTATTCATTTTATAAATGTGGATTTTTAATTTTGTCTTTGTCTCTTAAATGTGACTCTAACTCTTCAGGTTTGAAGACTTCGCTGCTCAAACCTTTTTTCTGATCACATTTACTATACCTATCTTTTTGGCATATGAAAACCAATGTGAAAATCATTTTTTAAAATTTTCCAAAGTACTCTTAATGACAATGAAGAGTTTGAGAGTTCATTTTCTTGCGCCTATACAATGTTGAAATATTGAAAAACTTCTTTGGCAAAAAAAATGAAAGACCAAATCAATGATATGCAAGAGAACACAAACAAAATGCTCACACCTTCCTAACTATTCAGTTAATCAGTGTTTCTCTTTATCAGTTTGTTGTTATTCTTAATTCTAAAGCTACTCTTACTTTCCGTTATTCTGCTATTGGTTTTGAGGCGCTTACGTTATTTTCGCGGTCAAGAAAAAACATATGTGGCGCTTACGTTATAATTGAAAGTGCGATATCTCTGTAAATATATATAATTAATGTTTAATATTTGACGTATAGATGTAAGTGACACTGTAGAACCTATTGGCATTAAAAAAAAATTCGAAGAATTGGCGGTTACGTTATTGTCGCGGTTAGGGCTCGCGTAGATGATATTTGACTTCGGCAACAAGTACTCTCGGTGATTCGCGGCCGATGCCAGAAGTAATCGCGAGTATTTGTACCGAACGAGCTTTACTCTTTACGTCTCGCATCAGAACTTCGATTTTGTAACAAGGGCTTTGCGTCGACTCGCGGCCGAATCGCTGAGTCAACTTGAGTATGAGAAACGGCAATACTCAAGTCTGACAAGCCCTGAGCGCTGAGCGATTGCACTCGTGGCGGCTCGTTGCAGTTCTCTGGTTTGGAACGCTTAGTAGAAGTAACTTTGAAGTCGCTCAGCAATTGGGAAAATATTGCTTTGTAATCGCTAAAAAATCGACTAAATAACGTTTCGAAAATGCACTACAATCGCTTAACAATCACTTTGAAATCGCTTAGAAGACGTAACTTTGAAGTCGCTCAGCAGTTGGGCAAAAACTGCTTCAACGCCGCTTGGAAATCGACTAAACTATTTTCGAAAAAGCTTAGCAATCGCTTTACAGTCGCTCTAAAAACGCTTAGGAGAATTTACTTTGAAGTGAGCTTCAAAGTCGCTTGGAAATCAACTAAGTAACGTTGGCAAACGCTTGGTAGAAGTAACTTTGTAATCGCTTAGCAATTGGGCAGGTAAGGCTCCATAGTAGTTTGGAAATCCATCAAATTACATGTTGAAAGCGCACGGCAATCGCTCAACAGTCACTCTGAAAAGTCTGGTTCTGTAGAAAAGGATGAAAAGTTGCTGTACTAGCGCTTAAAAATCGTTTAGAAATTGATTCCAAAATGCTACGAAGTTGCCGAGTCGCACAAAGTAAAATTCAATCATTCAGGGAAAAAGTATTCTGACTTACTTACTTATCTCAGCTTAAGTCGCTTTAAATTTAGAAGCTTAGCAGTCGCCTTGGAGACTATTAAAAGTCTTCCTTTAAAAACACAAATCAATTGTTTTGGAATTGACTTAAAAACGCCCAGAAGTCGTTTCGAAATCGCAATTGTTTTCGCGTAAGCTAACTCGGAACACGTATGTGAAAGCTTACTGTAATCATAGAGCTGCCAACCTGCTTCAAGCGCTTGGGAAACAATCGTCAATTGTTTAGTGATTGCTCCCCCAAAACGCTTGGAGAAATTTTTTTTAAAGCTTCAAACACTTAGAGACGCTGTGGAAACATTTATGCTTCTTCTACAAAAAATATGATTTCAAAAATTCCCCCCATGCATTCTGACACCGTATTCAACCAAGTTGGCAGCACCGTTTTAGTTTGGCTTTTGCCATTTGCGGCACACCCACTGCCTGCCACTTGTGCAACGCCCACCGCATTCGCTGGCTGAGCTTTAATGCGTTTTCATTTAACACAAGAAGCAGCAGCAGCAGCAGCAGCATCAGGCTGAGCCTCAGAGTTGGCCTGGCTTGTTAGCTGTGCGGCTGGTACTCTCCTCGATGTGCGTGGAACACCTCCCACTTGGCAATCTAATATAGAGCCAGAGCCAGAGCTCCTGACTACCACCACCACCACCACCACCAAGTTGGGATCGTGTTGGCGTTTTCTTATTTTTTTTTTTCGCACATTTTTGCTGGCTTTTGGCGCTGTTTGCTTCCGCATGCCTATATGAACATCTGTATATATATATATAGGTATACCCTTTCTATATATAACATATGTATATCAATAGACGCAGCGCTCGTTTGGCTGCATCATCCTCCAACGGAGTCGTTCGCTCCACATTAATAACGCATCCCACCCTCTAATTGCATTTCTACCTTGGTTCGCCTTTTAATCGAATTCCCCCAACGATGCGCAATTTCGATTACGCTTAGCTATTTTCGGGGCGCCCGATAAGGTCCCCCCAGAGTCCCACCTCCGAAAGAGACTGCTCCCCACTCCTATTCTCTCTGTGTCTTTAGAAAGTGGCTTCCGCATTTGGTGGCCGCTTTTTTTTTTGCCAAGTTATGTGCTTAGATTAGCGGGTGTGTGCTAATGTGTGTGAGTGTGTGTGCGTGGCATGGCCTGGTCACTCTATCTATCTATCGAATGGCCTAATGAAAACCATAACTTGAGCTTGAGCCCAGCTGTACCAAGTCGAAGGCGTAGGCTTTGTACGGGGTCAAGTTAAGGTGCGCGCTTTGCATAATTCATAGAATTACTTAGCCTCGACTGGGGGAAACTAAAGCAATATTGTTACTTGCCCAGATACGAAAAGCCATAAATATTGATATGAGTTTTTACCAGGCAAACAATTGAAATAAAGTGGGGACTTTTTAATGAAGAAACGAAATAGTTGAAATATTTTTCAACTTTGATGCGGGACATTAAGTTTCTAGCTAATCTGGTGCACAATTTATACAGGTTGGTTCTTGTTTTCGAGTGCGATCGACTGGAATTGAAATGAGATCTGATAATTAAGAATGGATTAGAGAGTTTGGTTGAAGCTTTCAGCGAATAAGAAAGTTAAATGACGATAAATGGAGATTAGAAGATAAACCCTGAATCACAGAATCGGAAGGGTTTTCGATTCCAATACCGCATAATTTGATCAAAATTGGAAACGGAAACCGACCTGATAGAATCTTAGCCTACAAATGAGTTAGTACATCGTACTGCGTAGGTAAGCAACCATGCCAAGATTTCTGGTGCATTTTTTTAAAGGGTTTTGTTCCCTTTTTATAAATACTAAGGTATTTTTTACTTGTCTAATAGAGAAACCGTTTAGGTTTGTAAAACTAACATTCCAGCGATACAAACTGGTTTGAAAAATATTCATTCGTTTTTATTGTTTGACCAAAAAAACACTGTGTACCAAATCAATTGCGAGTACTAGGTATCCGATTTGCTTTAATCACGTTTCACGTTTGTAATGGATACTTAATTGGCGATGAATCTTTACAGCTCGCCCTATGTAAGTTGCCCGTGTATGGCTCAGCGGCTAGTGTGAGCGACCGCTGTGCAAGAAGTCGCCTCGGAGTATCTAACGAAAAGTTTTTTCTTTGAACACACTCGGTCACCCTTCACAGCTGTTGGCGTCAGCTCTGTAGTAATTTGCCAGAACAAAAGTGCCAAAACTGTCTAAAAAAAATTTTTTTTTTCTCTTTTTTTAAAGACTTATTTTTTTGTTTTTTTTTTGTTTTTTTTTGTTTTTTGTTTTTTTCAACGCTCAACAGCAAATGTTATTTGCGCCCGACCTACCTGTACGAAAATATAGCCATGTTTTTAACATTAAACGCATGATTTAAGCAAAAAAAAAAAATAAACAAAAAGCAGAAACTTGACATGCTTACCTTAAAACCTCTATGTTAACTTATTTAGCCCGTAGTTGAGATTATTTATAGCTAAGCTAACGTGACATGTAGAAAAGCTACACAAACGTAGTGCGTGGAAAATCCATGTGAAACGTGTAGAAATAGTACATTTATGTGTAGTTTTTACATATTTTGAATGAAAGTCTATGCTCGATTCACTGAATTAAATAAGTGAGTGAGCCAAGCATAGTCCATCAAACAGTTTATAAAATTTTTCTCGGTTCTCGGTCTGAATCAAATAGTCATAGACTAAAAAGAATAAGGTCTAAGCATCAGAGTAACAGCAGAGGAACAGCAGAGTAACACAGAGTAACAGCAGATCAGTGTCGGGAAAAAACAAAGCAGCCGAATACTTGCAAAGTAACACCAATGGTAAGAGAGAGAAGAGACCTCTCTGAACCTAGAGAATCAACCGCCTAACAAGGAGTCGAAAAACAGCCGTCGAAGAGAACAGTTGAAACGCAGAAGCTGAACATTAAAACTGTTAAACGCCGTTTTTAAATTTCAAACTAACTTATTTCAATCACCTTCTACTATTGTTAATTGAAACCCAAAGTATATTTTCCTAATGAACCGTAAATAAAAGGAGCAGATTAACCAATCCGCTTACATAAATGAGTATACCAGCTGCAACTCTTCATGAAGAGTTGTTCTTATCCCGATTTTCTGATAAGCTTCGACTCATTTTCGAGTCTTTTGCGAGTCGTATTTTATAAAATCACACTTTGAGCATATACTTGAGTCATTTTCAAGTCTTCTTTTAATCGGATCTGATAGTAATCTCTTATTAATTAATCAAAAGAGCTCGAAAAATACTCTTCGATGTGATTTTTTTTAAAATTAACTTTCAAATGTTGGGTGGTTGACTTCTCATTCACCAAAGTGGTGACCCCTGACTTTTGAACCCGATGAACTCGAAATTTTCTCCAACAACTCGCAAGTTAGACACACTTACACTAATGCTGCTCGAGATGACAAATCATGGATCGCAATAGGTTATCGATAGATGGCTAGTGATAACAATGATAAGTGTGCCCAGAGTTGCCACAAATGTGCCACCTGTTGAGAGTTTTCAGACTTTTCAAGTACTAACAAGCCTGCAGTAGGAAGTATCCTCACTTACAAACCACAATACATTTTTATATCTATAGCTAAAGCTTAAATTTTAATTGAATTTGAATATATTTACTAACTGTTTCCCCTTCACTTTGTTTTTTTTTTCTTTTTATTTGCAGGTGAGTTTCAAACGAAGAATTTCAATTATCTACTGAGTTGGCAACAATTTGAACAGATCAGGTAAAATAGCTAAAGCCTTAAATAGTAATTACAAAACATATATATGAAGAGAGAGAGCGTGAGGGAGGAAGGAAGAGCGAAATGGCCACAAAATGTGCGCATAAATCAACACAATGGGCCAAAATGTGGCCGCCAAAAGGTGTGGAGCCAGCAACAACAGCAACAGCAACAACAGCAAGAAGCAGGCATATGAAAATGCAAATTTTCACATGGGAAAAACAAGCCGCGGGGGATGACAATTTGCTGTGTTGTTGTTGTTGCTGTTGCTGTTGCTGACTCAAAAACAGTTGCCCATGTAGCTGCTGCTGCTGCTGCTGCTGGAAAATGAATTAATAAACTTGCAACTGGCAACTGCTGCGGCGGCTTTTGTAAAAATGCCGCCAAATGCCTATTTTTGTTTTGCCTTCCAGCAAACGATACGCATTGAAAATGAACCAAACGAACGAAACGAAATTGAAATCTGACACCAAAAGAATTGACAACAACAGCAACAACAACAACTGCAAATGCAATTTCAATGAATGGCCAAAAGCTCCCTGGCAGAGAGCGTGACTCAAATTGCTTTTAAATTGTTTTAACGAAATAAAAAAAAAATACCAAAAACTGGCCATTAGCGTTCAAAGTTTGGAGTTATCCCTAGCAGCAGCTGCTGCTGCTGCTGCTGCAGTTGCAATTGAAATGTCCGCACACACTCACACTCACACAAACGTCGTGTACATTTTTATTGATTTCGCTTAGGCAATTTGCATATCTCCTCTGGTCAAAAATTATGCCTCATACTTAATTGTACAATATTGTGTGCCTTTAGATATGGCCCCGGAGTCTTTTTGTAGTTCATTTGTTATTCGGGGATAAATCTTTAGTGTGTGTGGGAATATATGCTCAGAACTTGGGCCGTGTTTTTTGTCGGATCTTGTAAGAAAGAAGTGTAAACATTTGCCAAGCTGCTTGGGCGGCCACCTTAATTGTTGAGGCTATCTCAAGGTTTTATTTTTAATAATTTTTTTTTGCCTGCTAATTGATTTTTATGCACAAGATTGGCCTCAGCGGCAGCAACAACAACAACAACAACAATGGGACAAGGCGGCACATATTTTAAACACAAATTACAAAGCAATAATCATAAATCTTTTTTGCGGCTCTCAAGCCAGCAACATGTTGCTGGTCAGGCAGAGTTGCGGCAACATTTATCAAAAACTAAGCAAAAATATTCGTTTATACCTACATATGTGTGTGTGTGTGTGTGTGTGTGTGTGCGGCAGATGCCAGACAAATGGGCATTGCGTGTGCCATATCACAATGTTGTTCCTCCTGCTGCTGCTGCTGCTGCTGCCGTTGTCATCGTTGCTCAAAATGTTGTTGATAAGTTTGCTGCCAGCAACATTTGCAAAATGGAGCACGTGGCCAGAGCTCAACATGACAGCAATTATTGTTGCTGTTGCTGCCGTTGCCTGTTGCTGATTGCTCTTGATTAAATGCTAGTCACTCACTGGAGTGGAAACTGCTTTGCGGCTGCTGCCCCCCGGAAATTGTTGGTGCCACGAGCTGCATTTTACGCACATTTTGCACAGTTTAAGACATTTTCAACTTCCTGGTCGGTCGGTCGGTCACAAAACTTGTTGCCAAGAATTTTGTAGCACACAAAATGTCAGAGCCCTAGCTTATTAAGGCCATAATGGCCACAATTTGGGGTTTGATCTTGGCACGTCGTAGTTCATTTGCGCAATTCCACAACAACAAAACAACAAAAAAAATAATTGCAACGACAACGTGCAACGATTTGCGGCAATGAGGTGAAGGCAACAACAAATGTTTATATGAAAATTGAAAATGATTATTGTGCAACAACAACGGCAAATAGGCAAAGTTGTCGATGCTTTGCATTCGCCACGCAGCAGCAGCAGCAGCAGCAACTTTATGCCGTTTCATCATGGCACCGCAACAACAATTGGCTAATCATATAAATTTTGTGGCCAAAATGCAGCTCCAAGGCTGTCGCTGCCGCTGCGGCCACTGCTGTTGCTCTCATTTTCGTTTCTAATTAAATTGCAATTCAATTGCTGCTGCTGCTGCTGCTGCTGACCCCCCTCCGGCACATGGCAGCTATGTGTCAAACACGCTGCACGCCAGCAGCCAGCACTTGTTGCTGGCTGTTGGTTAGCTTATCGGCCACAAATAACTGCAAATTGTTTGTATTGTTTGTCTCGCTGGCTTATCTAAAAAGGAAAAATAACCGAGAGAAAAAAAACTGGCCACTAAATCAGCGTACAACAGCAGCAGCAGCAGCGGCAGCAGCAGCAATGACAACAAACTGCCAGGCAACACGCATGCTTGGCCAAAAGTCATGTTCGTGCCACAAAGGCGACACCTAAGCCATACATATTGTAGGTGGCAGCCACCACAGCAATACACAGCACCGGGTTGCAACAACAATTGCTTAGGCAACAGCGTTTCTCTGCACACATACACTCTCCTTCCTAATCCCGCCGCCTAATCATTTTGGGCCATAATTTTGCATTTTTTTTTCATTTTTTTTTTGTTTATTATTTTTGTAAGTATATTTTTACGCAACAACTGGCCACAACTGCAACAACAAAATGTTTGCCAGCGCCCTTTTTTCCATTGTGGCCTGACACACCTCGTACAAATGTATAATTTAGCGCCAATTTAATTTTGTAGAATTTTGACTAAATTGAACAAAAGGTTGTAGAGGTTGATATTCGTTTCTTCGTTTAACAAATAGCACCGTATTTTTATATTTTTTGAAAATCGTTTGAATACCGTATAAACATATCAAACATTTTTGTACAAGGCGATTTGACACTTTTATTGAAAAGTTTACTATGCATTTGGCGTAAACTTACTCAGGAAAGAAAGAGCTAAGGAACATAATTCTCGACCTGAACCATAAATCTTCCTCCTTGGCCACTGTGAATAGCTGGCTCATCTCCAAAATAAGCTGTTCATCAATCGACATCTAAAGTGCGCTTATAAATCGCTTTCCTCTTGGATTAGTAATACACATTTTGTAGAAAATAATGTGTGAATAAAGTTATCCTAAAGAATTCACGTTTATCTCAGTTATGAAAATACTTGATGAATATGTAAATCTTCTATGTTTAAGACATATGATCATTGTCAAGGTTCAATCCAAATCTAATTAAGCTCACATTATGCTAAAGAATTGAACATTTTTATACTCTATACTAAAAAGAAAACACCGAGTATATTAGATTTGTGCTTAAAAGTATGTTACAGATCCAGTAGAAGGCGTTTCCAACTCATAAAGAGTTGCAAAACAATCGATAGTGACGCTATTCGAGATTTTCAAAAGTCAATATTATCGATAGTATTAGTTTCTCTGCCTGCAATTAAATGAATCACAATCAGAAAATACACATACACTCAGAAAAATCTACCGAAATCAAGACCATTCGTTAACAAAAGTAGGGTAATCCAGCTTTTTCGTGAACAGTGAACGGCGGTGTCACTTCATCAAGACCAATTTTAAGACCCGTTGTTCGATATTCATTATCGTTTAGGTGTTGCATTAATACCATTTTAGGCTCAACTTGGGAACATTTGGGGTAATTTTACAAACTTTCGGTCTTCTTTTAGAAACATTTTGTTATCGTTTTAAGACCACTTGGTGCTCTTTTTGGCAAAATTTGGGAAATAATTTTGGAACATCTCGGTCGTATTTTGGGAACATCGCGGTCTTATTTTGGTAACACATTGGGTTCAATTTTCGAACAATTTTGTGTACATTTTTGTGAACCAGAAACCTCTAGAGATTTTCGTATAAACGATTGGATTTTGAACTTAACTGTCAAGATTTTATATGTAAAATGCATGATACAATATATAGAAGGTAGTGCAATCACTTGATCCACTGCGCATGCGTTAAAATTTGTGAGTCTGTGACGTCATTTGACAGATGAGTCTAAGGTTGGGTTTTAAAATTTTTAAAATTTTTATTTGATATTAAATAGTTGTTTTAATTTTGTCATTTGCATTTTGGCTTGTGCGTGAGTGAGTTCATTTCAAAAACAAAATGAAGTGTTCCGTGCCCTTGTGTAAAAATAAATATAATTGGAGAGTAAAGGAAAATAATCAACCATTTTTCAAATTTCCCAAAGAAGAAAAATCTGCAACGGCAGATATAATGAATAGAGCAAATATTCTATTAAATATATACTCACATATCGGCTCAACCAGGATGTGTTGGAGAACTTTTTTGGCTCATTGAGATCTCGAGGGGGCCTACATGACCATCCTGACCAGCAAGAATTCAAATATAGGCTTCAATCTAGCCTGTTAGGTCACAATACCGGTATATTGTCTACTGAAGGAAATTGTATCCAGGACGATACTGCAGACTTGCAAGTACCGGGGGCACCAATGACAGGTACAATTTCACTTTTTGGTTTTAGTTTCTAATCAAAGCTTTTGTATTTGTTCAGCAATAATCCTAACACACATTAAAGGCGCGCCAAGGCCTAATAATCCACCGGATGAGATACCCGAAATGGAGTTGGACGCCATTGAAAACTTTGTAGGCTACATTTGCAGCCGACTTAAGCAAATTAAGGTCGCAGAGCCCACCGTAGTAGAACCTACATATACTTGGGTGGACCACCTAAGCGAAGGGGGCCTCTGCAAGCCGTCTAAAGACTTCATGCACAAAATAAAATTGTTCGAGGAGATTTTCAAAGAACTGAATGGAGACACACTAATGTGCACTGAAAAATATTTGAAAAAACATCTGGAACTGGCGGAAGAAATAGATTGCGATGAAAAAACCAAACTGTTTTTTTTCCGCAGCCGGATGTTCTTTAATATGCGTAAACTCAACAAAGAAATAATTCAAAAAAAGCTATCAGTGTCCAAAAAATTAAATAAAACTATAAATTAATTTGTTTTTAAAATTTGTATTTCCTAAATATAGCGATAACTTAAAAAAAAAATACATTCTGTTGCCGCAGCACATTTTCAAATTTGTCAACAAACACAAAACTGTGAGCCTGTGACGTCACAGTAGAATTTTTGTTTTTGACAAGCTTCTCATTGCGCTACCTTCTATTCATTGTATCATGTGTAAAATGTAAAGAATAATGTCGCCTACTAGATTATAGGAAAGGAAAACTGTACGTTTGACATGTACTTGGTGCTAAGTAGTCAGTTTCAAATCTCTCAACTTTAGTCATCTTATCTAGTTTCCTGGCATTTTGTAGACGCTTCATATGTAAACGCAAGCAGTTGTAGTTTGAAATGAAACCGTTTATACGGAAATCTCTAAAGTTTTCTGGAACACCGCCGAATGTGACTGATTTTAAGACATTTATGCTATTCAAACTAGCAAGTTTTAGCCGGCAAGAGGTCATGTTATGTTTTCACATAGCATTAATAGTCAAACACAACACCATAAAGAAGGCTGGTCAACTGAAGAGGAGATTTAAGAACCACCCGGTTCTATCATTAGAGCAGAAGCAGAGGTTTCCTCATGTCAGCATTGCTATAACTGCTTGGGAATTTCTAGGCAGCATAAATGCAAAACCAACACCAGAACACCAATTGTTCATGATTTTCGAACAAATGTTTGCTTTTTACGCGCCTGTTTTTTGTAATGTAGTGTGACCAGAGCTGGTATTTTGCCGACAACGTCGGACTTGCTTTGTGAACAAAAATTCATGAACGAAATGGTTTACAAATGAATCCTTCATTATGTCCAATCAGCTAGACGAGATTTAGAAGTCCATGTCGCGTGTTCAAGTGAAAAAATTAGTGAGGGCTCATAAAAGTAAAAGGGAAGTTACGGATCGCCAGCGTTGAGACTCGCGACATCGCCCCCAGCACTGGAATCGCCTGCGGTTCGCCGTCGGAGCCAAGGTTCGCTACATTATTTATTCTTAAAGTATGTTTTTGGTATTTTTAAGTATTTTTTTTATAATTCTAATAATTCTGTGCAAGTTTTTAGTACTTTTCGAAATTGCTTCTTGTTTTGAAATATTTATGAAATTTTGTAAAATTTGGCAGTTAAAAGTTTCGAACGGTATATTTAGTATTTGTTTGTATTTATTTTTAAAGTAAGTGTATTTGGTATTTTTAAGTTGTTTTATGTAATTTTTTGGTATTTTTCGTGCTTGACCGACTTTCTTACTAATATTTTGGCTATTTTTTTAGCCAGTTTTGGATATTTCAAAATTCCTATAAAAGAGTGTAAAATTAGTTTTATTATTTTCTGAAATCTGTTGATATCTTTCGGGCAATATTTTTGGTATTTGTTATATTGAAACTCTGCTGGCAGAACTGACTCTTGTTTTTCTTTTGTTTTCTTGCATAAATTACTCCTAATTTGATTTGGGGTAGTCGGACATAAGGCCAGCGCTAACTTTGGGCAGATGCCTGGGCCCGGCCCAGCAGTCGCCCCAGCGCCCAGATCCACACAGATCTTGTCCACAATCAAGTCAAGTGTTTATTTGTTTATGGGGGCCTCTTGCTGTTCAGTCCAGGCTCGAGCAGATTTTGTTTTTTGTATTCAGAGCAAGTCGCTGGTGAGTGGCATGTTGCATGTTGCTGGCGTGGCATGTTGGTGGTCTCTCCTACCATTCGTGCGTTTGTTTGCCGCAATTAGCGTGTGGGCAGCAGCAGCAGCAGCATCGGATCGGATAGTGGGTGGGGAAGAGGTGGGGGGAATGAGTGAAAGTCGCCCGCTCCTGCTCGGGCGCATTTAACCCCCATGCACACCTGTTGCCGTTGCGGTAGTTGCAACCGGTTGGCGGCTGCTGCTGCTGGCTGTCCGCTCCGAGCTCGTTAGTTAATTCCAAGCTGTAAATATTATAACAGACCGCGTTCCATTATTGTATTAACAACAGTTGAGACGGCCGCTGCGATGGAGCCGTTTGGCTTGGGCTATTTTTGCATTTACTCCCAACTATTTTTAGCCATGAAAAGTGGCCTTAAGTAACTGCACATTTTTGAAGGCTTCAGTTCTCGGTTCTCGGTGTCCGCCTTGAAGCCGTAAACCTGCTTTGGCAGCATTACATCATTTTCTTACTGCCGGGAGATGGACAAGATTTATGGCCCAGCGTTGGGCCGTATTAAGCGTAGAGTTCATGGCCCCAAACTGCAGCCAACACCAACTTGGCCCGTCCTAATGACAACAGTAGCAGCAGCTACTGCCGGCAATTACTTAATTTACACTTGACTCCAGTTTTTCCCAGCCCAGGAAAAACTATTGAACGGGGGCATAAAAAACTCACTGCCCCGGCCTCAGCACGGACTATTGTCCGCTGGAGCTCCTCTGCAATGCAAGAAGTGAGCTGCTGCTCCCTCCCCTGCCACCACCTCAGCTGACGGGCTGAGTGTAAGTTGGCGCGGCACCAGCTACTGAAGCAGAAAATTACTTTCATCATAATTTAAAGTTACTTATGACCGCAGCCTGCGCCCGGTAAGAGACTGCGACTGCGACTGGGACTGGGACTGCTGCGGTTGAAAATTGAAAAATCATCAGCGAACCAAACAACCAGGATGCGTCTGGGCCTAGAGACCGACCTAGAGGTGTACCCAAAGCCAAACATTTGCACGTCAAACAAAGTGGCAGTGAAATAACAAAATTATGTTGGCAGATTTGTGGCGATGCCAAGGCAAGGCTGCAAATTATTGCAGCAACGGCAGCAATCCCCAAGCCTGGGCTCTACATACATATAATTGCTATGTGGTGGTCCCACCGGTACGGCCTGGTGACGTTTTGGCATGAATGATGTGGCGTGGGTTTCCTCTGCCGCTACTGGGCTGTGCGCGCGCTGTGCGGCGGCTGAGATGAAAAACGAAAAAAAAATGGGAAAGAAAAAGAACTGCTAGTTCAAAGTCTTCACACACAAGTCACACACACACACACAATATTTATGGCCAAAAAAGATGTTGTAAAAATTAACCCAAAAATAAAAGAAGATACTAAAACCTTGCAAAAGTTATTAAATACCAAACAAAATGCTGAAAATAATTAGCAGAAATATTGCAAGTAGTTAAGAGAAAAAAAACCATATATAAAATGAATTTGAAGTACTAAGGGCCGGTTTCTCATCTACTAGCTTCTGTGTGTCAAATAAACTTGAAATTTGTTTCGTTATTTGTAAGTCGGGATTTACACGATGAAGCAAACCTCATAAAGTTTTCTTAGTTGGCTTTCTTTACAATGTTTGACACATGAGACACGACATGATCGATTCGAAATTGACAAAAGAGATTCCATTTACACTGAGTGTCATGTCATGTCAAAAAATGTTGTGAAATATTAAAAACAGGGTAATCCCGTATCTTCATGAGCCGAGCCGAAAATAAAGATTGATTTGAACCACGAATCCTAAATTCAATCCCAAAAAAACATCATCACTT
>JAEIFV010001304.1:0-66918 GCA_018904265.1 Lordiphosa collinella | reverse complement strand
AATAAATATAATTTTTGACAAAAATTAAGATTTTCAGTTATAAACATTAAATAAAAAAAAAAAGGAAAGGAAAACAAAAAGCAAACGCAGGCAAGACATACAAATTTTCAAACTGTAAAGTTTAATGAATAGTAACCGTATAAGCAAAGATTTAGATTTCTCAATTAATGAGCCAGAATCCAAAATTTTTAATATATTTTCCATAAAGAATAAAACACCCAATATGGGGTTAATTGATTCAAAAACAGTGGATTCCACTGCAAATGTAATAAACAAAGTAGAATCGAACACAATTGACATGACTTTAACAAACATACTTTTGATAATAATCGTTGTTATAATGTGTGCCTATATTCTTTTTAAAGCATATAAGATGCACAATAAATGTATATCCAAAAGAGCCATAAGCCATGCTAATGACTTAGATAAGTCTAAAAAAATTTTTCGCTCAAACGACGATCATTACCAAGGGTATACAAAACAAAATTTTCTAAAGAAAATAAAAAATTCAAAAACATAATTACCAAATGAGACATGAACAACATAAAATGAGAAATGAGCTTAATTAAATATGGAATGGGAGGATTTGAAAACCCAAATCCACAAAATAAAAATACCTTTGACAAGTCTTACAAATGTTTAAGCCAAAATAGAGCTATACAGAAAGACACAATAAATAAACATGCTCAAATACTTGTCCGAATCCTTCAATGAGACATGAATATTAGTTCATAAAAACAAAGATAATATAAACCAGGCGAACTGATCTAAAATATCAAAGTTATTACTAGATTACGATCGAATTTAATAACAATCAGGGATAAGTATAATTTAAATATTTCAGCCCCGACTATCTTAAACACCTTTGACCATAGAACATAGGGAAGAATTAGAAGTAACAGATCAGGAAAACGTCTTAACAGAAGACGACGAATCAGATAATGAAGATAACGAAAACATAGATATAAAAGAAAAAAGATCTACACGATCTAGCAATTCCTGCAGTAATATTATTCCCTGAAATAGCAGAAGAAGTAACAGAAGAAATTGATACAGAATCTGACTCAAATTCAAACGGGAAGAGACAAAAATATATCAATATGGCAGAAGCAGTATCTGCCCAAGAGGGCATACATCAGGGAAATTGCCCAAACAATACCTGATTTTGACGGAAAAAAAATTCATCTTGAGAATTCTTAACTGCTCTAAGGATAGTAAACCTGACTAAGGAAAATAATGAGGCACTTGCAATTGAAATGATTAAATCTAAAATAACTGGCACAACCCTTAACAAGATCAGAAATGAGACTACAATAGAAGGGATAATAACAAAACTACAGACCGTAGTAGTCGGTGAAACACCCGCTAACATAAAAGCAAAAATGGCTACACTTACCCAAAAAGGTAAAACAGCCACCCAGTTTACAAATGAGGTTGAAAATTTGCGACAACTTCTTGAATCAGCATACATGGACCAAGGCATACCCGCTGAAAATGCAGACACTCTCAGCACAAGCGAGGCCATTGACACAATGATTAAGAAAACCGATCATGAAAGTGTCAAAACGATTTTAGAATCTGGTTTCTGTACAACAATGGATGCAGCCGTCAGCGCCTACATCCGTACCAGTACCAGAGTTACCGGTAGTGTGAATACAGTAATGTATTCCCAAAGAGGAAACAGCTACCGTGGTAACTACGGTGGTAATAACTATAGAGGAAACAACTATAGAGGAAGTTATCGTGGTAGAGGCAATGGCAGCTACCAAAACAGAAATAACTACAATAACAACGGTAACAACAATTACCGTGGAGGCCGAGAGACAATGCCAATGGAAATAATAATATTCCAATAGAGGCCAAAATAATAATAACCGAAGCAATGTTAGAGTAGCCCAGAATAACTCGGGAAACTCCCAATAGCCTTTAGATGGACAACAGTAAAAAACCATAAGGTTCTCACCATCAATCTTAGCCAGAACATATTCGTAAATTTTACTAATGTAGAAACAAATAAAAAACTTGTCTTTTTAATAGACACAGGTGCAGACATTTCTCTTTTAAAAGAAAATTCTGATATCTTTCATGATATTCAGGAAAACAATAAAATTAGTATTCAAGGCATAGGCCAAGAACTAATTCAATCCAAAGGATTAACTCCACTCGAGATACAGACAGACAAATACATAATTCCACACGATTTTCATATAGTAGACTTACATTTTTCAATACCATGTGATGGAATAATAGGCATCGATTTCATAAAGAAATTCAATTGTCAATTAGACTTCAAGCCAACAGAAGACTGGCTTATAATGAGACCAAATAACTTAAAATTCTCAATTTATGTTTGCAATAACATACAGTTCTGGTAACAGCTCAATAATTCTACCAGCAAGATCTCAAGTAGTCCGAAAAATACATATATCCTCAAATGAAGATAGCGTATTAATTCCCAACCAAGAAATTCAAACTGGCATTTTATGTTGCAAATACCATTGCTACAACCAAAAATGCATTTGTCCGATTACTAAATACAACCAGTACAGATCAAATAGTGAATATAAAAAATTTGCAATATGAATCACTTTCGAACTACGATATAGTTCAAACTAATTCCGATGAAAGAACAAAAACTGTCATATCTCAATTAACAAAAAACTTTCCACCACAATTCAAGTCACAACTAACAGATTTATGCACTGAATATAGTGATGTATTCGGACTTGAAACCGAATCAATAACAACAAACAATTTCTACAAACAAAAACTAAGATTGAATGATGATGAACCAGTATACATAAAAAATTACAGAAATCCTCATAGTCAGATAGACGAAATACAAGAACAGGTACAAAAATTAATCGACAATAAAATAGTCGAACCGTCTGTGTCACCGTATAACAGCCCACTTTTTGTTAGTTCCGAAAAAATCTCTTCCCGGTTCTGAAAAGAAAAAATGGCGATTAGAATTGACTATCGTCAGATTAATAAAAAACTGTTGTCTGATAAATTTCCATTACCTAGAATTGATGATATTTTAGATCAACTAGGAAGAGCGAAATATTTTCATGCCTAGACTTAATGTCTGGTTTTCATCAAATTGAACTTGAAAAAGTTCAAGAGATATAACGTCTTTTTCAACAAACAATGGTTCATATCGCTTCACGCGTCTACCATTTGGTCTAAAAAAAATATAGCACCAAATTCATTCCAGAGAGATGATGACTATTGCATTCTCGGACTAGAATCATCTCAAGCTTTTCTTTATATGGATGATTTAATAGTCATTGGTTGTTCTGAAAAACATATGCTTAAAAAACTTAACCGATGTTTTTGAGAAATGTAGAGAATACAACCTAAAGTTACATCCTGAAAAATGTTCATTTTTCATGCATGGAGTCACATTTTTGGGACACAAATGCGAGATAAAGGAATCTTGCCAGATGACAAAAATACGACGTCATCAAAAATTACCCAGTCCCACATGATGCGGACAGCGCTAGACTGTTCGTTGCATTTTGCAATTACTATAGACGTTTTATCCAAAACTTTGCCGAATATTCTCGCCACATAACAAGATTATGTAAAAAGATGTTAAATTCGAATGGACAGCTGATTGCCAGCATGCCTTTGAACATCTCAAATCGGCACTAATAAATCCAAACTTATTACAATACCCAGATTTCACCAAAGAGTTTTGCATAATAACAGATGAAGTAAACAAGCTTGTGGAGCAGTTTTAACTCAAAACAAAAAATGGACTCCAACTCCCAGTTGCGTATGCATCAAGAATCGTTTACTAAGGGTGAAAGTAATAAAAGCACAACAGAACAAGAATTGGCAGCAATTCATTGGGCAATAACTCATTTTAGACCATACATTTATGGCGGACACTTCAGGATCAAAACAGATCACAACCACTCACATACTTGTTCTCAATGATAAATCCAAGCTCTAAGCTCACACAAATGCGGCTTGAATTAGAGGAATATAATTTTACAGTTGAATATCTAAAGGAAAAGACAATTTTGTAGCTGATGCGTTATCAAGAATAACCATCACAGAGCTACAAGCTAAATCAACAGAAATTTAATGAAAGTCACTACAAGATACCAAAGTAGACAAAAATCCTGCGCAGGAGAAAAAGAAATAGAATTGCCTAGGCAATCTATAGAAAAGCTTCAAAGCCCAACGTATATGAAGTCATCAACAATGACGAAGTACGAAAAGTAGTGACCTTGCATGTAAAAATATGTTATGTTTTTTCAAACATGGAAAAAAAATTAATGCAAGATATGATGTTAGCGATCTATATACTAATGGAATTCTAGACTTAGGTCAGTTTTTCCAAAGGCTTGAAATGCAGGCCGGTATACATAAGATCAGCCAACTCAAAGTGGCACCGTGGGAAAATATCTTTGAACAAGTTTCAATTGATAATTTTAAACAAATGGGCAATAAAACACTAAAATCATTGAGAGTAGCGCTACTCAACCCGGTGACCCTAATAGAAAATGAAAAAGAAAAAGAAGCTATATTGTCTACATTACATGATGATCCAATACAAGGAGGTCACACTGGCATTGCAAAAACCTTGGCCAAGGTCAAAAGACATTATTTTTGGAAAGGCATGACTCGAGATATTACTGAGTACATACGGAAATGTCAAAAATGTCAAAAATCAAAAGTGACAACAAATATAAAAACTCCTTTAACAATTACTGAAACACCAGTAAATATTTTCGACAGGGTTATAGTAGACACTATTGGTCCGCTACCCAAGTCAGATAATGGAAACGAATACGCAGTCACCTTAATATGTGACTTGACTAAATATTTAGTTGCGATTCCAATTCCAAATAAAAATGCAAGTACTGTTGCTAAGGCAATATTTGAATCATTTATTCTGAAGTACGGTCCGATGAAGACGTTCATTACGGACATGGGAACAGAATATAAAAATTCAATAATTAATGATTTGTGCAAATACCTAAAATAAACAATATAACATCAACTGCACACCACCATCAGACAGTTGGAACAGTCGAAAGAAGCCACCGAACTTTTAACGAATACATACGTTCATATATATCGGTTGATAAAACTGATTGGGACGTATGGCTTCAATATTTCGTATACTGTTTCAATACGACTCCGTCTATGACACATAAGTATTGTCCATACGAACTCGTCTTTGGTAAAACAAGTAACTTGCCAAAACATTTTAATAGCATAAACAATATAGAACCTATATATAATATAGATGATTATGCTAAGGAAAGCAAATACAGATTAGAATTAGCATATAAAAGAGCTAGAATAATGTTAGAAGAACATAAGCGAAAAAATAAAGAAATCTACGATAAATTAGTAAGGAACGTAGATATATCAGTAGGAGATAAAGTTTTGCTAAAAAACGAAACAGGTCATAAGTTAGATCCTACGTATCTAGGACCCTTTACAGTAGAAAAAGTAGAAGATAATGATAATATTTTAATTAGAGATAGCAAACAGAAAAAACAGAAAGTACATAAGGACAGGTTAAAAATGTTTAATAACTGAAAATCTGAAATATATAAAAAGTGGTCTGATCAGCCAACAAATGTAATGATATGAAACAATACAAAAAAAAAAACGAAGAACAGAATTTAAAAAAAAAAAAAAAAAAAACAAAAATAAAATAAAACATATAATAATTACACAAAAAAAATATACACTATATTTTATAAACACTATATAAGAATTAAATACTGAATACTAAAATAACTTCATAGAATTACGTTATTTTTCAAAAGGAGGGAGATGTAGTATGCGCACTTATCGAATGCACACTGTACTCAGTGTTATGCATTAAAAACATATTGAAACACATTGTAGCACTTTGCTGCAATGTTTACATAAACCAAGTGGAGTAATTTGACCACATACACATTGGACAGCCAAAGCGCCTAGTCAGCATAATTGCTAAGCGTGGTCGCTGTTTCCATGCGCACATAACTCGCTCTCCCTCTCTTAGCGACGTGAGCGCCGCAACATATACATATACAAATATCAATACCGACTGCTCTGCTGCCAGCGTCTCTGACAGCGCAGTTCTTAGCCTTAGGGGTAAACCCACTCTTAAGAATTTGTAATAAACATTATGCATAAGCTTGTGAACAAGAAAAGATCGAGGGACAGAGTGCGCTCGCAACAATAAAGTAAAAACTAAAAAGAAAAAAAGTTAGAAGTACTGTTACTAATTTGATTTTATGGATAACCGCGGGTTTTAAAAACCTTGTTCCCATTGAAAATGGGTAAAAAGCATTTGCGACACTATAAAATATATATATTATTGATCAGCATCAACAGTACCCAGCGCGTCGATCTCAGAGACTATAAGAGATAGAGCCACAAATTTTTGCATGTAGGTAGGTGTATACCCGATTCAAATCGAGTTTGTTTCAGATTTGGAAAATCCCCCCTCTCCCCCCTTTAAGCGTAAAAAACTGAAAGAGCCACAATTTTTAAGATAGACCTTCCGAACTTTATATATATCAAGTAAGGCCCAATATCTATCTATTCTAAAAAGGATCAATAAGATCGGACAAAAAACACCGAAGTTATTTACGAATCAATTTAGCTTGTGGGTGAGAGGGGGGGCCCTGCACTGTCAGTTACCGCGTTTGCGCGTGCGTGTGTGCGTATGTTAGAGTGTGTGTATGAGTTTTTTTTTTTTTTTTAATTCATTTATTACTGCTATATACATTACTTATTACTTACTAGAGGAAGTTGACTAGGACTTTGCGGTACGGCCGTGAAGCAATGCGTCGCAAAGCCCTCCGCGCCCTTACTCCATCGTGCTCCTTCTACTGCGATCTTCGCAGCTCAATCATTAAGGAACCTGCGTATTGGCTAACCAGCTGCCAGTAAGCGCTACTTTCAAGCATAAGCTCTACTATGCCCTCTGCATCCAGCCTTCTAGTGCCTAGAGCTTCTTCTAAGCGCTGCCTGTCGTCTCTGAACCTGCCGCAGACAAAAAAGGCGTGTTCAGCATCCTCCTCTGCATTCCCGCAGAAGGTGCACGTTGCGTCTGCCTCATGCCCAAAGCGGTGGAGATAGCTCCGAAAACAGCCATGGCCGCTGAGAAACTGCGTAAGGTAGAAGTTTACCTGCCCATGACGCCTGTTAACCCATTCGCCCAGTTTGGGGATGAGGCGATGAGTCCAGCGACCTTTGGTGGATGCTTCCCACCGTCTCTGCCACCTGAGAAGGCTTTCATCCTGGGCGGACGTTCGCACTGCCTTTTTTAGGGATATTGGGAGGTTGCTTCCATGGACCTCGTTAAACACCTTCGTGTTAACTTTAGCAAGTTCCTCCAGGGGCAGTACTCCTACGATGACCAGCGCTGCGTCGTCTGATACTGTGCGGAACTGGAGCGGCGTACAGCATGGTGGACCTCGTAACGCTGGTGAGCAGTAGCCTTCTTCCTTGCTTTGGGCCTCGGGTATTCAGTATTATCCTAGAGAGCGCTCGGTTCGTTGATGCATAGTCCAAGTGCTCTCGGAAGCTGAGCCTGGTATCGAGCATAACCCCCAGGTACTTCAGCGCTCTCTTTGAGGTGAGCACATCATTGCCCACAATAATCTGTGCAGTCTGCACCTTTTACCGGCTGCTAATCAAGACAGCTTCAGTCTTGTGGGGCGCCAGCTCCAAGCTCACTGAGGAGAGCCAAGCCTCTATCTGCTGAATAGCATGGTTGCAGAGCTACTCTGCCTGCTTTAGGTGCTTTGCAACTACGACCACAGCAACTTCATCCGGAAATCCAACGACGTGCACTCTTGGTGGTAGGGGTAGACGTAAAATGCCATCGTACATTACGTTCCACCCAGCATTGATCCTTGCGGAACACCTCCGGTTACGTCGTACGTCTCCGTGCATACGCTGGTATCGTACTTCAGCACCCTGTTGCTGAAGTAGCTGCGAACCATCTGGAGTAGGTATGCGGGGACACCGAAGTTGGCGTTGCGGATGTCTAGTGTCTCAATTAGGCAGTATTCCTTCGTTCCGTTTCTCCATCTGGTGCCTTGTTGATGGCGTCGCCTTTCTGAACCCATACTGGTTCTGGGAAAGATCACCGGCTGCAGCAGTGGCGTGCTCTAAACGAGTGCAGACCAGCTTCTCTAGGATTTTCCCAGCTGAGTCGAACAGGCAGATTGGTCTGTATGATGCAGCTTCTCCCGGTGCCTTGCCTGGTTTGGGTATTAGGACCAGCTTCTGTACCTTCCACTTTTCAGAGAAAACTCCCTCCGATAGGCATTTGTTGTACAGCACTGCGAAGACCTCCGGTTTCAAGGCCAGCGCAAGCCTAAATGCTCTGTTTGGTATCGAGTCCGGACCTGGAGCTTTATTATTTTCAGTCTCCCAGCAACCTGAAGCACTTCCTCAGAAGTAATTTCCTCGATGGCCGTATCCCGAGGCGTTTCGTCTTGAGGACTTGTAACGTCACTGGTGTGAGGAAACAACTGCTCCACTATGGCTTTCATGGTATGGGGATCTGAAGGATGTGATCGCGAGTCGGCGTTTAGCTTTTTTACGACCATTTTATATGTGCTGCCCCACGTGTCGTGCTCGGCTGTGTCGCAAAGCTCAAGAAAGCACTTGCTCTCTTTGATGGCCGCTTGCCAAGCACCCAAGTCAGGGGTACCGCGCGAGCGTTGGTAGCGCCTCTTAGCGTGGTTGCATGAATGCCTGGCCTCTGCAATTTGCTCGCTCCACCAGTAAACTGGTACACGGTGCCGCCCATAGTGTCTCTGCTCGGTACATTTTTCATCGGTGCGCCTGGGGCGAATGTCTATTCACTGGCTCGGCTAGTGTGTAGCGAATGGCTAGGTGATCACTTGCCGTGTATTCATTGCTTATGACGCAGCTTGCAGTTGGGTACAATGAACTGCAAGGTGTTCTGGATGCCGTGGGTGCACGTTCGACTGCCCGCTTGGTGGTTCGCATCCTGGATGCCCTTGAAGCTACAGAGGTAGAATCTTGCTGCGTTCTGGCAGGCTGCAATCTTGTGCCCAGTTTCTGCGCATTTGAGGCAACAGTTTGTGCGATCCACCGTGTTCCTGCAACCAGCTGCAATATGCCCAATCTCCAGACACCTGTAACATCATTTAACTCCCTCACCCGATTTTGACCTTTCCCTGGTCCAATACGCGTCTAGCGTGGCTTGTCGGAATGGTGACAATGGCCACCTGCGTTTCCGCGAAAGAGCTACGTAAGCTTTTGACGCTGCAAGCTTCAATAGGGATGCCTGCTTGTGCAGCCAGGGCTTCCGCAAGTTCCTCCCGAGTGGTAAGTGAATCCGCTTATCTCCAATCGCGTTTCCAGTGCTAGAGCACGGATACCCGCGCTATTAGCAAGTAACTGCTCAATCTCTGCCTTGAACAGTTGGGTACACTCTTGGCCTGGCCCGTTCAGTTCGAGCAACATATCGCCATTTGCCGTGCGTCGGACCTTCTTCATTTTCGGCTACGTTTTTCATCTGATCGTCTTGGCGCCTGGTGACCATGTTGAGGACCTCGCTGTATGAAATGCAGGCTCTGCCAGAGACAATTAGTGCGTCTGCTCGAGGTTTTTGGGGTAGAACCTCCGGACGTTTTTTGCTACTACCTTTCCTGCCTACCTTCTGCCACTGCTCCTTAGGACCTGGTTTGGTGCCTGCAGGCCTGACGGCGTTCACAGCCTCGGCTCGCTGGACATTGGCTACGCCTTGTTTTCGGGAGAAGGTTTGGGTCGAACGCTCAGACTGGTCTTTAACTGCATTGTTTTCTCCTAGGGTCGGCATTGTCTGCGCTGAGGTGTCAGCTTGGTCCGGGGCTATGTGCTCATTTGGAACTTATGCCGTTGGTGATCGATCGGGTTCTAAATGCTCATTGCATCGGGAGCAGCAACTGGGTTCTGCTAACAGGGACTCCAAGTTCTCGCAGACGCGAATCCCCAAGTTTGTTTGACTCACTACTGGCTTTTTTTGGATCACCGTGTAGAGTATATCATCTAACATGATGCCCAATACTCGCATCTGTTCGACAATGGTTGGACCAGGTCCTTTACGCTTTTTTGGGGGCGTAGTCCGGTTTTCACCTGTAGGACTTGATACCTCCCTATTCCTCTTTGGAGTCTCAGACTCTGTATCGCAGACTGCCGCAGCAAGTTGTTTCCCCGCAATTACCAGCGGTGGTTCTCCAGGAGGAGTCCTTTCCAGTTTTGCCCCCTTTTGCGAACGGGTCCACTTGCGCCATCGTCGCGTTAGGGGTGCCCCATTTCTCTTGGGGCGATCTTGTTGACTGGCATCGAGCAAGGGCCCCTTGCTTCGGTAGCTCCAGGTTTTGTCTACCTACTATTCTATTTAGTTATATATAATTAAAATATTCTCAGGAGTCCTGCGGTGGCCAAAAGTTTCCCTCTGACGTTTGACCCTTGGGAGTTATACCGCTCCGGATCGGTCGCCAGAGCCCTGTTTGGGTGTGTGCCGCCTCAGCGGAAGGGTTGGCAGTTGGTCAGTTCCGCGACCTTTGCACCTTTTTTCTCCTTAGAATACTAATTATAATTTAAGAAGTTAAGTTTAAATTTGAATTTAAACCAAACAGCCAAATTTAGCCGCCTTGTGCGCGTTAACAGCTCGCTGTTGGGCTTTTGTAAGCTCACAAGGGAATCCGCTTACCAACACTAGTGTGTGTGGCACGATCAACACCTTCAAAGAAACAGGAGCCGAGCTTTGTTTTTGTGGCACACACACGCGAGAAAAGTGGGCGGGAAACATCGTCGTACCATGACTGTTTTCGGGAGTGCTCGGCATATCCAAGAGTCTCCTTGGCAGCCGTAATCATGGAGTGTGAAATATGTTTCCACTGTGCACTTATACCTGAAGGGAAAGGTAAAATTTCTTGAGCAAATGGGTGAGTTTTGCTGTGTAGGCTTCGGAGGTCCGTTGTGATTGCAGCTTCTCGACGTTCAGCTTTCGACGTGTACTAGAGCGTGCGGCATGTGCCACACTGAGCCGCGTGCGTACTTTGGCTGCAACAAGGTAGTGATCCGAGTCTATATTGGCTCCTCGGAAAGAACGTACGTCTAGCACACCCGATGAAGAATGCTATGTTATGTAAACAAGACTTGGGCTTATAAAAGTCAAAATTAAGGCCCTCTTCTGGTCTAGACATTTTTTTTCAAAATTTTTTTTTAATTTTTTGGTTAGATATTTAAAAATATTAACCCAAAAGGATTTTTCAAAATTCGAAATACTTTTGGAGTTATTGCCATTTTAGTGAGAGAATGTTTTGCCTAAATGACGCGTTCACAAAATATTTCATTTGCCTGCAGTCATTAGGCGAAAAGTTTGTCGTATTGCTTCGGAGCGCAGCTGCACCCAACGTTCGGCTTTTATTTTTGCTTTTCTATGTTTTTACCGTTATTCGCCAAACAGCAAAGCTCCGGCACGACGATCATATAATTTCTGTGTGACAACAGCGCTGCCGCTGAGAGATTGCCTATTCCCAATAGACAGTTAATTTTTGATCGTTGTTTGTGTTGTGAACTATGGATAGAAAGGGAAACCAAAACACCCCTTCCCTCTCTTATCGGCGAGGCAATAAGATAAGATCGTTCCGAGGAAATCAGCATTCCACAATGGAAGATACAATTTTTGCGAGCACAGCGAAAGACGATAATGGTACAATGGAAAACCACTTTCAATATTGCATTTTGGAGTTTTACTCGTTCTTCCAAGTCCTTGCTACCCTTGTTATCTGTACCTCATGCAAGAGAAGCATCTAATTTGCAAGAGCAGGCAAGCGTGGACTTGGATTTAAAGTTAGCTTACAGTGCGAATGTGAGGCCAACTTATTTTCCATCTTCACCATTCGTGGACAACGCATTCGAAATAAATCGCCGTTTGGTATTTGCAAAGAGGATGTTGGGAATCGGGAGAGAAGGGATGAACATGTTTTGCGGCTTGATGGACCTCTGCCAAGGATTATGCATTACCACCTACTACGCCTGCTTGGAAATTTACACATTGTGGATCTAGCAGTGTACGAGCAGGGTCTTTCGAAAGCGGTGGGCACAGAGAAGGACCTACAAATAAAAGAAAATCCAGCCCTCGATCCTTTATTGCTAACCGTTTCAGGAGATGGTACATGGAAGAAACGAGGCTTTTCTTCACTCTTCGGGGCCACTACGCTTATTAGGAAATTCAGCAAAACAGTTATCGATTCCGTAGTGAAATCTAGCCTTTGCCAAGCGTGCAAGAATTGGAAATCGTTTGAAGAGTGGTATTAATCCCATGGGGAAAGCTGCACGATGAATCACAATGGGAGCGCGGGAAAAATGGAGGTCGACTCCGTGAAAGAAATGTTTTCCAGGTCTATCGAAAAATATGGGATAAAATACCAAAAATATATCGGCGACGGCGACAGCAAATCATTCAAAGCCATCCTTGACACTGATCCACATAACGGCAACCCTATTGTCACAAAAAAAGAGTGCATCGCTCATGTTCTGAAGCGAATGGGTACACGGCTGCGTAAAGTTAAAAAAGACAATAAGGGAATTGGTGGAAAAGGTCCTGGGAAACTAACGTACAAGATCATAAGTGAACTCACAACTTATTACGGACTTGCAATTCGTCGTCATCCGAAGTATGTAGAGGATATGAAAAAGGCGATTTGGGCAACATTTTACCACAAAAGTTCAACTGACTACAATCCTCAGCACGTGTACTGCCCGCCTGGTCCATCTAGCTGGTGTGCGTATCAGAAATCTATGACAGAAGGCACACTTGACTCCTTTCTTCATACATACTCACGAGTCAATGATAATGTTCTGGATGCTATAAAACCCATTAATGACGTTTTATCGGCCGACAACTTGCTGCATAGATGTACCGGAGGAGAAACTCAAAATAACAATGAGTCTTTTAATTCCTTTTTGTGGACCTTTGCTCTAAGCACATTCACTGCGGTGCACACACCGTTGAAATTGCTAATTTTCTTGCTAAATGCATTTTCAACGAAGGCTTCATTTATATCTTAAAAGTAATCACCTTAATGGGTGTCACAATTGTCCCACAACCACATAAATACGAGGTGTGTTCAAAAAGTATCGCGAATTTTGCATTTTCGCGGGTTACGTATATTCGAATTTCGATTTTTTTGTGGCGTTATGTTGAAACTCATGTCTCTCACATATGCCGACAAGCTCGGCCATTTTGAATGTTCACTTAATTGTTGACAGCTGCTTCGCTTGCACGTGTTTTGGATCGTCTTCGATTTTTACCTGTTCAAAAAAATGGACCTGTATCAAATTTTGTGTGAAAAACGAAATTAAGTGCGCGGATGCATTCCGAATGTTGACTGTGGCATACGGAGAAGCTACCTTGAACCGAAGCAACGTTTATTGGTGGTACAAAATGTTCTCAGAAGGCCGAGAAGATGTGAACGACAAGACCGAAAAAAGCGCGCCAAGTTCGGTCGAATGTGAAAGTTTTGCTGACAGTTTTCTTCGATTGCAGGGGCGTGGTGCATCATGAGTTCTTGCCACAGGGAAGAACGGTCAATAAGGAATATTACCTGCAAGTTATGCGCAATTTGCGCGAAGCAATTTGTGGAAGAACAAAAATTGGCTTTTGCACCACGATAACGCCCCTGCTCACACATCGTTGCTTGTGCGCGACTTTTTGGCCAAAAACAACACACTAATGATGCCGCAGCCACCGTATTCCCCAGATCTGGCCCCCTGTGACTATTTCTTGTTCCCTAAACTGAAGAGGCCCATGAAAGGACGACGTTACGCTACGCTTGACGAGATAAAGACGGCATCGAAGGAGGAGCTGAACAAGATAAAAAAAAAATGATTTTTTGAAGTGCTTCGAAGATTGGAAAAACCGTTGGCACAAGTGTATAATATCTCATGGGGATTACTTTGAAGGGGACAAATTAGATATTCATGAATAAATAAATAATTTTTGAAAAAACACAAAATTCGCGATACTTTTTGAACACACCTCGTATGCTATAAAACGCGATGCATTTCGATGCGTACGTTCGGATGTCGAAATGGCCTCTTCATCAAAAGTGGGGCGTACTTTTTTTTGAGCAGGAGGAATGACCAGTATATGGACCCGGAATTGCTGATTAGCATATGTAAATATTGCATCAAAAAATCAATGTTTACTTTTTGTTGTGTACCAGAAAATTGAACTTAAAACTTTGAACGCGCTTTTCTCGAAACCACGTTTTTCAAAATGGTGCCCACGTTTTCTCAAGTTCTACCGAACTGATTTTGATGATGTGGGGCTTAATGGACGCAGAATTAACGTGGCTAACATCCCTACCTCAATCTTTGAGAAAAAAAAGTTTATACTATTTTTTTGTACACTGGACTGCGAAAAAATGGTCGAAAATCGATTTTTCGTTTTTAAAAGGCCGCCATTTTTTCAAATTCATTTTTATTGGCACAATTCTGCTACGGACGATAAAAGTCTTATACTAACCAACTTCTTATCTTCCGTTTTGCTTTCTGATAATTGTAGCTCCCAAAAATGTGGGTACCATCTAAACATCTTTTTTTGGAAGAGCCTACTTTGGATCCCGAGAACTTTTTGAACAGCCATCGCATTCTCAAATTTTATAATGAATTGTACAATCAAATTTTTTTCTGGCAACCCTAGCGCGAAGAGCTTTAGCAGAGTCAGCTGGTCCAAGAAAAAATTAAGAAATAAAAAAATGCGTCTTGCTGTGAATCATTGAGTGGTTGTGAACAGGGTGGGCAAGTCCCTGTTCTATTTAACACGGAACGATTTACAAAATATTAAACAACAGCCGGCCGGCGGAGCCCCAACCAATACATACAACCTGTGAGTAAGCGAGTTCGTTGTTGTAGCTGAATAGCTCAGTCTTGAGAAAGCCAAGGCTCGGACTCAAAAGCTCGTCGCAAGCACAATATATTTTTCAAAAGCTCAGCAAACTTTTAAAGCATACCTCTAGGCTGCTGTAGAAATAAACAAATAAGGAAATATGCAAAGGTCGCCAAATGTATACTCTACCCCTACAATTCCCAAACCATCATCTAGTCAGCTAACTCAAGCAGAGAAGAGGAAATGCTCAGATTTGTCGCCAGAAAATGTACTAGGCAATATAATGACTGCCATACAGCAAATGGGGGATAAATTTGATCGACAGATAAGCAGTCTCGCAAATACAGTGGCATCAAAGGAGGATATTGGTGAACTGAAATTACAAATTGGAGGCGTTACGCAGAAAATTGAATCTTTGGAAAGGGAAAATCGGGAGCTCAGAGATGAAATCATCCAAATGAAGGCTGATAGGCTCAAGGATAAAAAAGAGTTAAGACGACTTGTAGAGCAATCCCAAGCCAAGCGCCTACTAGTCAAGGGTCTGCAAAAGGAGAAGGTGTCGAAGGGCAATCTTGAAACTCTATTTAGCACAAAAATGCACGTTGGTACTGCTAGGGTTAAGAATACGCACGTCCTTTACGAAAGGAATAATAAAGTAAATTTATGTGTGGAATTGGAAACTGAGGAAATGGCCATGGCCATGGAACACGAAGAAGCTTTCGGGAACATCGATTTACATAGAGAAGGATCTCTGCATAGAAAAACAGGACGATAAGGCTGTCCTATTGCAGTTAAAGAGACAACTCACAAATATAAGCAGCACATATAAAATGTTTGTGAAAAGCGACGCCATCAATATAAATGGAAAATGGATGCATTTTGACAGCAGCAAAAATCTAATAAGTAAAGGCCAACCAGCAGCAGCAGATCTCTTTGAGCTATTTGGCATACGTTTGGGAACTGGCAACTTCACATACAATGGCTAAGATGCCAAAAAACGGAAAAGCCTAAAGGAAACAACCGCAGAGCAACGATCACGAAAAACTCAAACTGTTATTAAGTCTAGCCTTAAAATCTTATCGTATAATATAGCAGGTCTAGGTAATAAGCTTATACAATCCCACTTTCTCTCCTACTTAAAATCCCATGATTTGTTTTTCCTGTTTGAAACTTTTACTGAACATTTACTTGAGACATATGAGCCATATTTTGAGACTCACTTACTGCACTATGAACCAGCGACCAGAACATCAAGTAGAGGAAGGGCCAGCGGTGGATCGTTGTACAGAATTCGTAAGGATCTTAACGCAGATTTAAAATGCAGATTCACCCAAGCAGCAAGTTTAGCAATGCTTGAAGTTACCTGTAACGGGAAGCTACTGTGCATAATTCCCACCTACCTCAATTGCAATCACTGGCAGTCGGACTATGAAAAGTTGTTTGATAGCATGCAAGAATCGGATCTGCCAGATATCATGATGATTGGCGACTTTAATGCACGCATTGCAAAAGAGCAAGTGATAACTGAGGATTCATGTAATAGATATGCCAACGTCGCACAGTGGCCGGATTCGCGAATTTGGCGTTGCAAAAATCAATTTTTGATGTTCGATTTTTTTGAGCAAATTTTTTTTATTTCAATAAAGGGAACCCTTGATAGCCCAGAAAACTTTGGTTTTTTGAATTTGGTCAATTATTTCGGTTGTTACAGTGGTTCAAAGTTGAACAATTTTTTAAACTGCTGAATTTTTAATTTTTTTGGTTACAAATGTCAACTTTGTGAACCTATAAAAACCAAACGGTAATACCGATTTGAATTTGGTTGATTTTTTTGAAAAGATGCATTAATTCTTAATGTGAATACATTAATAAACTGTATTATTTCAAAGTAGAATGTTCCACATTCACGTTTTAGGTGTACACTATTTTTGGTTGAGTTTTCAATTTCACCCGATTTCAGTTGTTTCGGAACATACGTCTTAAATATTAGTCTATTTATTAATGTATTGTAAAAGTTGCAGCTGCCGAAACCTGCCGGATTAAACGTTACAGTGATATATGCGATTTAATATGTAGATAAATAATATTTGGGAAGAAGAAGAACAAAAAAGTGTTGCAGGTAAAATGATTTTATAGCGTATTTTGTGATTTACTGAGATAGGTAGCACATAATATAGGTAGTTACAATTGGCCTTTTCTGATTTTCCGCGTTAGAACTAGCAAGTGGGTGGATTTTTTACCTACCCTCGAGTGACCCTTTCAACAGGTACTAGCTATGTATGAAGTTGGTCCTTGTCTTTTGATTGTGTTGTGAACTGTTACCTAATATTGCGTAACCCTTTACTGAGATAGGTAACACATAATATAGGTAGTTACAATTGACCTTTTCTGATTTTCCGCGTTAGAACTAGCAAGTGGGTGGATTTTTTTACCTACCCTCGAGTGACCCTTTCAATAGGTACTAGCTATGTATGAAGTTGGTCCTTGTCTTTTGATTGTGTTGTGAATTGTTACCTAATATTGCGTAACCCTTTCAAAAGAATTTAGTTTTTTTCAGACCATGCCTATTTTACCTGTTGCTACCTGTGTTCCTTGTGAACATACTTATAAAGGGCTTACTCCAGTAAAGGCAGATTATTCAGATTTGAACAGTCGAGCGAAAAAGTACGCACACATAGTGATATTTGTATTATCGAAAATGGACAACAGCAAATTATTTGAGTTTTTCAAAACCGCGAAATCCCAAAAAGCTTTCGAGTCGTTAGTAAAAACCGAACTTAATTATACAAATAACGATTTGAAGGATGGGAAAATCATTACGACGCAAATAAAAAACATATTCTACAGACTACAATCTAAATGGAAGTTAGCAAATCGAACTGAGAATGGATTTATACTTAAAAACTCGAATTGGCTGGATGGATTTACGTCTTTCAAAGATAATGACGATATGGCCAGCACTTCTTCTGGGCAACCACGAGGCAGACCAACGAAATCTATCGATGAGTGCTCTACGTTTACCAGGAAAAGGAAGCTTCAAGGTACCACAATGGAAATTAGCACGGAGCATCTATCGGAGGCATTATCCGTCAAATACTCAAAAGACCTGGAGAGAAACAGATCTACTATAACAAAAGCTGTAGCAATTGCTAGTCCTGTTCGTCTTAAGCGCATTAAGGACAACATCAATACACCGCCAAATGCGCAGCCCACCAAGTACACTCAGGAAGAAGCTTTGGCCCTGTTTTTGGACGTGGGATTTTCCAAGCAGAAGTATAAGATGATGAGAGACTCGTTAAGGAAGCACAACGTGGACATTCTTCCCAGCTACGAAGACATAACTGCTGCAAAAAGGAGGCAGTTCCAGTCCCTGTGGAAGTCACCGAAGTATCGGCACAAGTAAAACTTCAGGACTTGGTGGACCACACAGCGAGACGCATTATGCAAAGTCTACCCGAATCGGAATTGGAAGCATTGCCAGAAAAACCTGACCCTATTCTGCAAATGGGGCTGCGATGGATCATCGGGACAGAGTGCTTACAAGCAAGTGATTAGTTCCGATGACGGCCCAGTGAGTGATGCGAACATGTTCATGGCCTCACTTGTCCCACTGCGGCTGAAAAGTGGAAATGTGGATCACTGGAAAAATCCTCGGCCTTCATCAGTACATTTCTGCCGGCCAATAATGTTCAAATATGCCAAGGAAACGTCCGAACTAACTTTAAGCACTGTTAGCAGTATAAAGGAGGAAATATCTGCTCTGAGGCCAATCCCCTTCGAAACGACAGGAGGAAAAGTCGTCCGGATTGGATTTCAATGTTTCTTAACTAAGGTTGATGGAAAAGTCTTGAACGACATAACGAACACCAAATCAACTCTGACATGTGCCATCTGCAAGAGAAAGCAAAAAGACTTTCAGGAGTTCGAGACATCGGAAACGGACGAGCATAATTACGAATACGGAATTTCTCCATTGCATGCGAGGATCAGATGCATGGAATTCATGCTCAAGTTGGCATATACTCTTCCACGAAAAGGAGACGACCCTGATGACATTACCAACTCCAAAACAATGGAAAAAAGAAGGAAACAGGATATACAACAGAAGTTCTTGGCGGAGCTCGGGCTAAAAGTCGACTGTCCGAAGCAGGGCTATGAAAATACAAATGATGGAAATACATCCCGGAGATTCTTCAACGACGATGAGGCAACTGCTCAGATAACAGGAATTCATCTGGATGTCATCAAACGGTTTAAGATCATTCTCAATGTCTTAAGCTGCGGCGAAAATATTGATGCATGCAGATATGGAAAATATGCCAAGGAGACAAGAGATCTTTTACGTGCAAAGTACCCAGAGAAAAAACTTACTCCTACTGTTCATAAAATATTGGATCATGGTGAGAAGCTTATACAACAACAACTTTTATCGATGGGAGAGTTGTCAGAGGAAGCCCAAGAATCTAAAAACAAGGACAACAAAAGGTATAGATATGCGAACACGTGCAAAATATCTCGACATCAAGAAAACACAGACCTTTTCAACATGTTGTCGGCCTCCTCTGATCCTCGTATCTCATCTCTCAGACACATCAGGATACTCGCGGAATTAAACACCGAATATTCACCAGAAATATTAAGTCTATTAAGCACTAATGATATGAATACATATACTGACAACATTTTAGAAGAAAATTAACCATTCCCAAGTTAGAACTAATTTTGTATGAAAATAAATTTTTTTTAATAAGTACAAATTATCCTTTTATAAAATTTTGTTAATTTTTAATAGTATTACAACTTCATTTTTAATAAATCGGTTTTAAAAAATTAAAATACTTAGACTTTTTCATGCAATTTTTTCAGAGTATTAAACTATCAACTTTGGCAGCCGATCCTGAGTCCTCCTGTTAACCTACAAAGATGAACGTACGCTCATTTTAAAGCTACAGGAATTCTCTATCCTCGCCCCTTTAAAATTTTTCAAATATCTCTTTCCGTTAAAAAGTTACGATTTTTGCAACGCCAAATTCGCGAATCCGGCCACTGTGCGTCGTTAGAGCGGCTAAGGATATGATCATTGACTGGAAAGGCAAGAAATTAATAGAGCTGAGCGAGACTTTTAACTTAACAGTCTTAAATGGTAGAACAAGCTGCGACCGTGAAGGAAACTTCACATTCATCAGATCCCAAGCTCCCTTAACAATTGACTACTGCCTGATCACTGGCGCATGGCATCAATATGTTACTGATTTGAAAGTAGAAAGCGAGATATACTCAGATCACATGCCAATAAGCGTAGATGTTGAGATTTGGAACCCCAGGCAAATGCAGGATGAGAAAAACGAGCTTCTGCCAAAGTTAAGATGGTCAGATAACGGTGCCCGTAGATACGCGGCAAATTTGGACCGCATTATAAGCCAAGCTGCAGAGCCCGGAACAATACTCTCAACTGATATCCTTACAGAGTCCATTGTCAAGGCAGCTAAGTTTATGCAGAAGCCGACCAGGCCAAATATCACAAAGCTACAGCCATGGTACAATAAAGAATGTGGGGAAGCCAGGACGAAATCGATGAGGTTGCTCCGCGTGGTCAACAAAAATGCAACTTATGAAGCGAAAATGCAGTACCAAGAAGCAAATGCCCAATACAAGTCAATTTGCAAGCGCACGCAGACGGAATATTACCGGCATCTGGAGGCTGCTTTGAACAACGTGCGAGATAGCAAGGCTCTCTGGGCTCTTATAAGGGAGGTAAACGGAACTGGCATAAGCAAAGCTATAAAGGTGAGCGCACACAGCCTGGCATCGCATTTTCAAAGCCTTCTCTATGAAGAAATGCCCATCTCTCAACACCTTTTTGCATTTCCTTTTGTGACTACGACAGTACTAGATCGACCGATTCAGGATGCTGAAGTATCAGAAGCCCTTGCACGTTGCAAGCCCAAAAAAGCACCTGGAGTAGATAGAGTTCCGGCTGAATTTTAAAAAAATGCAACACCACTGTTTATTACCCAGCTCTCAGCCACACTTAATCATATCTTCGAAACTGGAGTTGCCCCTGACAGCTTTAAAAGAAATGTAATCTTCCCGATTTTCAAAAAAGGGAACGAAATGGACCCAGCGAATTATAGACGTATATCCTTTCTCAATGCGATGATGAAGGTGTTTACATCAGTTCTGCTATCGCGTCTAACCAACTGGATTAAAATGCACGATATCTTAGGGGAATACCAAGCTGGATTCAGAGAGGGCTACTCTACAGTAGACAGTATTTTTACATTGACGTCGATTGCCAAACAGTTCCTGGGACAAAAGAGAAAAATGTTTACTTTTTTTGTAGACTTTAAAGCTGCTTTCGATACGATTGATAGGCGTAGTCTTTATCTAAGGCTAAGTAATGTTGGAGTATCGACCAAGTTTCTTGCCATAATAGAAAGCCTTTATAGCTTGAATAAGACGACTGTATGGGATGGAAGCCAACTTTCCGAATGGTTCGAAACGAACGCAGGTGTAAAGCAGGGGTGCTTGTTGAGTTCACTACTATTTGCGCTGTATGTGGATGATATTGCTACAAATCTTCCCGGAGGTGTAGATTTTGGATCTGAGTGAATCAAGGTTTTGATGTATGCCGACGACATGGTGTTATTAGAGGAAACTCCTCAGCATATGCAACTAATGATTGATGCTCTATGTAGGTACTGTCAGACGTGGAGTCTCCAGATAAACATCGAGAAGTCTAAAATGATGGTAGTGAAGGATGGAAGAGGACGTAGAGCCAGAGCGGACGAATGGACACTAAATGGAGTTTTGCTAGAAACAGTAAAGGAGTACAAATACCTAGGCGTGTTACTGACTTCCAATATGTCATTTACGAAACATTTGGCACAGAAATTAACAGACGCTAAAGTCGCTATTAATAGCACTTGGAAGCATCTTCTTGGGAAGAAGAAAGTTAACAACAGCACCAAATATAAGCTGTTTTTAGCCACATCCAGGTCAATTCTGTGTTATGCTGCCCCACTCTGGGGATTTAGCAGATTCGAAGATGTGGAGCGATTGCTTCGCTTCTACATTAAAAAGATCTTTTACCTGCCCCTAAATACTCCAAATTACGCCATATACATAGAAACAGGACTACCTACAATGTACCAATACACCCTGCAGCTGCACTTTAATTATATTAGCAAAGCTATGCTGATGGACTCTTCACGGCTCCCAAAAATTATAGTCGAACAACTTTTGGTCACAGTTCTTCCTTGAATAGGATATTATGGCAAGAGAAAACAACATAGAAACATATGAAAACGACAGCAGAACCTGGGAAACATGGCAAATAGAACTGTTGCAGAGGATTGACGAAGGAGAAAAAAATGATTTTGAACGGCACGCAAGACAGAGTGGCACCCGGTCAACATACAAGTGCCTCAGTTTCAGCCTATATGAAAGAAACTACTTTAGAGACGATTTGGACACATATGCAATATCGCTTATTTTCCGGGCAAGAACTGAAGTCCTCAGACTCAACTATATGCCACATGGAACGACTGAAAGCCGATGCATTCTATGCAACCTGGATGAAAGAGAAGACGTAGCCCATTTCATGGCGCGATGTCCGATATTAGGTGAGCACCGTGCACTGCACCTCGGAAAATGGACCCTAGAAACAACGGAAATGCTTGAATTACTGAAGGAATCCAACTGGCCCGCTCTAATCTCTTATCTGAGGGAGGCGTACAAATATAGACAGGAGTTCATTAGAGATTTTTAAATAGTGCCTTGAGACATAACAACTGCATCCTAGGGGAGAACGGCGTGGTATCTCGTGACGAGCGGGGCAGCTGCGGGTAGTATCTGCTAGGGTGCATTGTTATGAATCAAAGCAACTATCCTTGTTATAATTGTATTGTATTGTGATACGTAAAGATTGCTAGTCGTCATTCTGTAATAGAAGTATATAAATGTAAAAATTGTTCGAATAGAAAAAATCAATTGTTAATTTAAGTCCATAAAAGAAAACAGCTAACGGCTTAGGCCAAGCTATTATTATTATTATTAATAAAATACTACTACTACAATCAAATACGAAAAAACAGAATTTTTAAAATCTCTTCCCGAATTCTTTTCACGATATTTAAAAAACATGTAAAATTTAGCCCTCTAGACTAGAAGAGGGCCGTAAGTTCGAAAAAACAGTATTTCATATAATGTATAATCAAAAGTTTTCTAACATGATAACTTCGTAAAAAAAAAGAAATTTGAAAAAAAGCTTTTATATTGTACTTTAAATGTCAAACGACAGAAACTTGTATGTTTAATATGGTTTTTTTAAATTACGAATAAATAAAATTATTTGAACTTACCGAAATATAAAAATGGGTACCGTATCGAAACCGAAAACCGAAATAAATTAATAACCTAAATATAACCGTTTACCGAAACATTCATTTCGGTTCGTACCAGTTCCTGTACCGGAACCGAAAATCCTTTCGGTATTAGTCCCTGGTTTTAAATATTATATACAGAATTAAATTGTTTGTTCCTAATGTAAGAGCCATAGGTGTAACTAAAACGAATTCACCTTCGCTCTCTCTATCATCTCTTCACTTATTTTTACTTTGCATCATAGCTCGCAAAAAAATGTTAACTTTTATTTCAAGGCGACCAGCCTCAGTGAAAAACAGAAACAATCGCAGCACAAGCGGTCTTTCACTGAGCGGAATACTTTTTCTCGGACCTCTTGGTGTTTTCGGTTGAGCAAAACAAACGAGTCATCCGACAACCTCCGACAGCAACTGTTTTGAGCGAGCGCTCACTAAACTGTCTGCAAAAAAGGGTTTATTGTTTTGTTTTTGTTTTGTGTGTTTGGTAGGCTGTTTGTATGTGTGACAGCCCCGCATTTATACGCAAAAGACAGTTTGGAAGTTTGCTCTCGGCAATTGGTGGCCGGGTGGCTCAGCGGCTGTGTGCGCAACTGCTGTGCAAGAGGTCGTGGGTTCGATCCCGCCTCGGAACATCTAATGAAAAGTTTTTTTCTTTGAATAAACTTTACACCCGGTCACCCCTTTCTGCTGTTGGCGCCAGCTTTATAGTAATTAACCATGAAAAGCTTATCAAACTGCCGTTCGGATTCGGCGTTAAACTGTAGGTCCCTTTCTCTTGTGCTAAAATTAGAAGCGCAGAAGCCAAGAGATTGGGAGAGGCTCGGCTTTGGCCCTTTGGGGCTGTGTCATCTTGACAAGCTAATTTTACTTATTACTTACATCGATCGTAACGTCCTACCTTGGAGAGAAAAAGAAACTTTACGTCAGCTTCATTGACTTCAAGGCGGCATTTGATACAATCGACAGAAGGAGCCTCATCTACAAACCCAGCAACATGGGCCAATCGAAAAAATTCATACAGAAAATGTATGAGGAAGATATAGCAGCGGTCTGGGATGGCTCACAGCTATCTAACTGGCTTCAAAATAATACAGGCGTAAAGCAGGGATGCTTGTTAAGCCCGCTGTTATTCGCACTCAATGTAAATGACATTACGGTAGCATTACCAGCAGGAATTTTGTTCGGAAATACGCATATCAATACATTACTATTCGGATTCGGATGATAGATAGATAGATAGATTTATATTTATTTAAAATAAATATGATATGGATACACCGGCATGGATTTCAATCCGTCCGCCGGTAGTGTGTACATTGTCAAATACTGCTTCGAACTACTACACCGGGGTTGCCCAGATCGTCGCCAGATACCCGATCGCTTGTCGTCCACAGTATAGACATACACACACATTACATTTTTTGTGAACATTGATATTTAATTAAGTCTACAGTTGTGCCCGATTGGAGATATTAGACATTTTTCATGACAACTCATGCTAATAAATCTAATAAAAATTAGATGCTCAATACCTTTAGTTTTTAAATTCTAAAATGCTAACCATTAATAGTGGCCGGGTGGTTCAAGGCTAGTGTGTGCGACCGCTGTGGAAGAGGTCGTGGGTTCGATCCCGCCTCGGAACATCTAATGAAAAGTTTTTTCTTTAAATAAACTTTACACCCGGTCACCCCTCTCTGCTGTTGGCTGTTAGCCATTCAAAAGCAACCTCAAACTGCCGTTCGGATTGGGCGGTAAACTGTAGGTCCCTTTCTTTTGTGCGAAAATTAGAAACGCACAAGCCAAGAGATTGAGAGGAGCTTGGCTTTAGCCCTTTGGGGCTGTGTCACGCCATTTTACAATAGTGTCAGTGAAAGAAAGGAGAGCAACAGGAACGAAAAAAAAAACGGTTTTTGCTCTGAGCGCAACAGAATTGATCAAAAACATTTCCTGTTTTCGTTGTGTCCGTAACCTAACTGCTTTTTGCCGACACGTTGATAGAGTTGAGAGTTTTTTGCGAGCTCTGCTTTGCATACATATAAATATACTCTTGTACGTATTTCTTAGGCCTAAGCAAAGAATGTTAGAAAATATGAAATCAGTCAAAATTAAAATATGAAGTCAGTCAACACACGGCAGAGATTATTTTTACTACCCCATTAATTGGAGGCATCAACAATGGCGACCGTGACAGGACACTGGGCCCTGGACAAGGATTGAAGAAAATCGTTTTTAAGTCTAAGCTGATCATCAGATCAGATTTGCCCCATCAGGAAGCACAAATTGGTTGTGCTAAATCAACTCGTCGACTCTCAGTAAAAGGGCAGAGAATAATCAAGCCATCGAATTGCCCATCGGAGAAATATTCCAAGCAAAGTCACCCAGATCCTGAAGTGGATTGGATCATTGGATCGTCCGGAGTAATCTTCCCATCATTAATTCGAGCCATCGGTGGACTCATTACCTAATAATTGATCTTGTGCCTAGGGACACATTCATGCACACATACATGGGAACTGGATGTACATGTCATGGTGAGACAAAATTACATGAAGTGTCGCGAAAGTGGGAAAAATATACATGCTATGCTCTCTTATGATTTTGCTAAACTCTGCGTGTTATTCGTAGCGGCATTTACCTATGCAATTTCAATTGGCTATTGCATTTACTCCTACTCACTTCTCCCACTCACTCACATACGTAAGTCAAAAAGGCATTCAAGCTGATTTCACTTATACATGCGCTACTTTTCACTCAACCGTTAAGCTAGGCAAGACTGTTATGTTTTGATTATCATATTCTTATTGCACAATAAGTCCCACAGTCGAAGAACAATTAATTTCGCTCAGGCAGCAGCGGATTACAATTTCTCGTCAAATGCGATAGAAAGCGAAAGGGAAAAAAGAGAAGCTCCTTGATCAGCATTCGATGACTGACACAGAGAAGTTTTGTACAGCTTTGGGATGCAATTTCATCTTTATCCCGCCCCGGGCTCCCCACTTTGGTGGATTGTAGGAAGCCACTGTAAGATCTATGAATACGCTGCTTGCGCTACAAACAGTTCTGATCGAATCTAAGGCCATACTAAGCCCGAGGCATCTTACTGCACACTCGGAGGACCCCAATGACGGCGAAGTCATTACCCCAGCCCACATGTTAATTGGTTCTTCTTTACAGGCACTCCCGGATCAGACGAACGGGGACAAAAGGGTTTCAACGCTGACACTATTTCAAAGAGTCACCCACTCGAAGCAGCGACTGTGGGATCTTTGGCGTCGTGATTATGTCCACGAACTTCAACTGCGATCCAAGAGGCTTAAAGCAGAAGCAGATGTACGTGTTGGTCAACTAGTTTTGGTCCATGAGAATAACTTTCCCCCGCAGCACTGGCAGCTGGCTCGGATCGTAACAGCAATTCTGATAGTCGAGTTTGAGTGGTGGATCTGAAAACTGCCAAGGGAAACTATTGTCGGCCAATACATAAGGTGGCTTCGCTACCTTTACCTTTAAATGAATAACTTTTGAAAGCGTCCTTTCAATGGGCGGAGTATGTTTGTGTTATGTATATTATAGCTAAAACGAAATTACCTTGGATCTCTCTTCACTTATTTGTACTTTGCATACATATAAATTTACTCTAGGCTTAAGCAAAGAATGTTAGAAAATGTGAAATCAGTCGAAATTAAACCATGAAGTAAGACAGTCAACACACGGCAGAAATTGTTTTTACAGCCTCATTAATTTGAGGCATCAACACTCTTTACACAGAGTATATTAAGTTTGTGCAAAAGTATGCAAAAGGTAGAAGGAAGCATCTCCGACCCTATACAGTGTATATATTCTTGATCAATATCAACAGCGCGAGTCAATTTAGCCATGTCCATCTGTCTGTCTGTTCGCACAAAGAGAAAGAAATGCTCAGGATGTTATTTGCTGTCGCGGTAGCAGCAGTAAGCAGCGCTGCAGTATCAAACACTCTCATAACTCCTAATTACTAAATATACCCTTTCTATCTTGTGGGAGATATGACATTTTTTCTAAACTGCGAGGGTGCCAGGAGGCGTAGCTATAATTAAGAATAAACTTGATCTTCCCTTTAGTAAAAGAAGTTTTTGTCCCATACATGTCGAACCTCTATCTCTAACAATTTCTGAGATCTGTTTGTTCATACGGACAGACAGATGTACAAACGGACGGACGGACAGACGGGCAATGCAATATCGACTTGGCTGTTGATGCTGATCAAGAATATATATATTTTATGGGGTCGGAGATGCTTCCTTCTGGCTGTTACATACTTTTGGACTTTTGGTGCTGATCAAGAATATAGGTATATACTTTATAGGGTCGAAGATGGCTGTTTCATACTTTTGCACAAACTTAATATACTCTGTGTACCAAAATATACAAAGCGTTCTCGACCAGGGAGCACTTTTGCTGTTGCATTGTGCAAATTGGAATTTAAGCAGCAAGAAACAAAGGAATTTAAGTTAATGTTTAAGTTTACCTTTGGCTCTGGCGGAAACATTGGAGGTTCTTTTTTGCTTAAGAAAAATTCCAAAAACTCGTTTGGGTCTAACGGTTCGTTTTGAAGCCGCATTCTTCTTTCCACATCCAAAGTTTGGCTTATATTAGTTGTAATGTCGCCAGAGTTATATGCTTGAAAGACTTTAGCAAGAGCAGAGTATGCATAGTCCTCGATATCATCTGGAGCATTTTCTGTCATCAATTCTAGCCACAGCAGAAAACTAGTCCCGTAATCACACTTCGGAATAAGCAACACTTTTTGGAATGCTCTTTTTAGCTTGCCTTTCGCCGACCAAGGCATATTGCTCGTCCCAAGGAGCACAATCTTATCCGTCTTTTTAATTGGCTTCAATATCTTCTTTGCAATATAAGGACCAAGAAGCCTTGGATTAATTTCTGTGCTATCAGCAGGTACTTTTTTCCAAAATAGGCGATGAGCTTCTTCAACATATAATATTGTGGGTTGAAACGCCTTTGCCACTTTCATAACCACATGCAAAAAATACTTCATGTCATCGGCGTATTTATATATTTTTTCTGGGCTTAGATTAATAAAAACTGCATCTGCAATAGAAAATTTAGGAGTTAAATAGAAGTTACCACCAGATGCTTAAGCCAGTCTTAAGTACAAATCCACGAATCGTAAATATGTTATATTTCAACCAAAACAACATTCTGGGTTCAAACTACTATAATTTAAATTAGTATTGAATCAAGATATTGAAGGAATTAACGTTAAATTTGTTTCGAGCCTGAACTTGGCCGAAAAACTTTATCAATAGCGTTTGATATTCCAATTCGTGGATTTCTTACTGCAAAGAAAAAGCCGTTCACACATAAGTACATGCCTAATTCAGATGCAACTATATTACAAAGCAGCTTTTTTCCACTATTGAGTGGTCCAATTAGTAAAATTGACTTTGGTTTTTGAATATCAAACTCTCCCATTCCCAACATGCTTTCTTGAATAATCATTTTTATATCTCCCTTAGCAGGACCAATAGTTCTGTAAAAAAGAATAGATGAAGAATTTATTAAAAATTAATCAAGAAGAGAATTAAATCAATCATAAACAGACCATATAAATACAAAACGAAAGCGTAAGCTAAAGCCGGCCCTAACCGACATTGATAAAACCGTTACTCAGTGTAATTACTGTAATTCCTTATGTAAATTAACAGAGCATTAACATTAATGTAAATATACGAGGGCCGACCTAGCACAGTACTGTTGGAAAATGTTCACAAAAAATATTGAAAAGGGGAAGTACCGACTATTAAAAGCTTAAGTTTGAAGTTTGGTGCCTTTACCTTGCACAGTTTTTTTTTTGGTCGATTTTAATAGAGAACGCTTGCTATTGATTTGCAAACATGGACAAAATTGGTCATCGTTATGTGATACAATACTTTCATATAAAAGGTCCAACCAATATTAAAAAGGAGCTGGATTCTACCTTACGTAATTCTGCTCCCTCGTTTTCAACAATAAAATATTGGGTGGCTGAGTTTAAGCGAGGTCGTTTAAGCTGCGAAGATGAACATCGTAATGGGCATCCAAATGAAGTTACCACTTCAGAAATGGTGGCCAAAATTAAAAAATGTGTATTAAGTGACCGGCGATTGAAAGTTCGTGAGTTAGCTGAATGTGTAGGCATTTCAAAAAGTGCTGTACATCGCATATTGACCGAAAAATTGGACATGAAAAAGTTATGCGCAAGATGGGTGCCGCGTTTGCTGTTCCATCATGACAATGCGCCGGTTCACACCTCTGCCGTTGCAATGGCTAAAATTAATGAATTAAAATTTGAATTGCTACCTCACGCCCCTTATTCGCCAGACTTAGCTCCCTCTGATTATTTCTTATTTCCAAACTTGAAAAATGGCTCGGGGGAAAAAGATTTTGCAACACTAAAGAGGTGGAGTCCGAGGTTAATGCCTATTTTGAAGAGCTTCACAGTTGTTATTATAAAAAAGGTATCGAAGCTATTGAACATCGCTGGGAATAGTGTATCGACCTAAAAGGATCCTATGATGAAAAATAAAAAAAAAATGATACATTTTTGTGTTTTAGTAGTTAGGTCGGCTATTTCTGGGACGTCCCTCGTAAAGCATTAGTCACAAAATTAAGTCAGTGGCCACAAAAGTTTCAAGGGTATTTAAAGTTCATCACAGACGAAGTTTGCTTTGCTTTCTCGTTAAATTTTTTGTTGTCCCTTTTTCCCCTTTTTTTTTGTCAATCTGTCCTATTTTTATACCCACTAACAGAAGTACACAGAGTATATTAAGTTTGTATGTATTCTTGATCAGCATCAACTGCCGAGTCGATATAGCCATGCACATCTGTCCGTCCGTCTGTATTGCTACCTCACGCCCCTTACCACCGCTCAATCGACAAGCTCAACAACAGCAAGTATCCAGAAACCAACGTTCCCAACTAACCTACTTTCAAAAATGTGAACTCAGCACGACCTTCCGCAAGTACATACACAAGGAAGTGCAACACCTCCTACCCGTTCGTATGTGCAGACTGGCATCGATCGCTATGTACAAAAAAATAAATGCACATTAAGCCCGCATAACAAAAAAAGCGGCAACACTCCAAAAATAAACAAAACAAGCGATATACCTGTGGACAAAGATCCCCTCACTGGGAATAGGTTCCAAATTCTTGGCCAACAGTCTGATGCTGAGTTTGAGGAAAAGGCTCCAAATGCCGCTAATCCAAAGCCTCCACCCATTTATATAAGGGATAGCAACTGTGCGGCCCTAGTCACAAAGCTTGTATCGCTAATAGGCAACAACAACTTTTATGTAACATCCGTCAACAATGGCAATATACGCGAAACAAAGCTCCAAGTCAACACCGAAGAAAATTATAGAGCAGTCGAAAAATGCTTAAGAGCTGAAAAAAAGCTACTACACCTACCAACTAAAAAGTAGCAAGGGCCTACAGGTAGTAATCAAGGGCATTGAATCAAGTGTACCTACAACGGAAGTCGCTTCTGCCTTGGAGGAAAAGGGATTCAAGGTCAACTCCACTATAAACTTAATAAACAGGGACAAAAAACCACAGCCACTATTCAAAGTTTAACTAAGCCCGGAAGTCACAGCTCCTAAAAATAATGGTGTGCTACCAATTTACAAGCTACCTTTCTTATTGCACCGCAGAATAACTGCGGGCTTCTTCGGAAGACAGGAACTTTACTGTGGTTATGGGGCGTAAGTAGCCTACTGCGCCTCACGTCGACTCACACCTCCACGTGGTACCCCTGGTAACAGAGCGATGCATCCGCAAAGCTGCTGAATAACGTGAGCGGCGATTCTACCCTAGGACAAAAAGGTGGCGTTACTTCGGGCTCGGCACCCGTTTGTCGTCTATTTCCATCCGCTAATGAAAACTAATACAATGCCTCGGATACGGACCCCCCCGACGACGACCTTCACAAACGTTTTAAGGACCACGATTTGAGGATATGCACCTGGAATGTTCGCACCCTCAATAGAGAGCGCGCGGACTCCAAGCTGGTGGATGTCCTCGAGAAATATTCATCGGACGTTACCGTACTTCAGGAAATAAGATGGACTGGACAAGGGTGTAGGAAGATAGCATCCGAAACCAACGCCCCATGGGAGATCTACTACAGTGGACATGATTCGAAGCACGAGTTTGGTTGCGGCTTTGCAGTCAACAAAAGACTGTACCGCACTGTCATCAGCTTTACACCAGTTGACAAGCGACTTGCCGCACTCAGACTTATGGCAAAATATTTTAATATTAGTCTTATCTGTGCGCACGCCCCGACAGAAGAAAAGATCGATTCGAAAAAAGACGAATTCTATGAGCGCCCTATATGAGCGCTGCCCCGATCACGACATCAAGATCGTGCTATGCGACTTTTACGCCGAAATCGGGAGAGAAGAAGTTTATCGCCCGACTATTGGCCGATTTAGCCTGCACAAACAAACCTCAAAAAAAATGGAGAGAGGCTAATAGGCTTCGCTTCGGGCTGCAACATGGTCATTAGTAGCACCAGATTTGAGCATCGCGAAGACCACAAGGCGACCTAGAGGTCCCCTAATCAATTAACACGAAACCAGATTGATCTCGTTGTGATAGACGGAAGGCACTCATCGAGTGTTCTAGACGTTCGTGCGCTCCGAGGAGCCAATATTGACTCGGATCACTACCTTGTTGCAGCCAAAGTAAGCACACGGCTCAGTGTGTCATATGCCGCACAGTCTAACACACGCCAAAAGCTGAACGTTGAGAAGCTGCAATCACAACGGACATCCGAAGCCTACTCAGCAAAACTCACCCAGCTGCTCAGGGAAACCCCACCTGGCCCTTCTGGTGTAGACGAACAGTGGAAGCATATTTCACACTCTATGAGTACGGCTGCCAAGGAGATTCTCGGATTCGCCGAAAACTCCCGAAAACAGTCATGGTACGATGATGAGTGCCGCCGCGCTACTGCAGAGAAAGACGCTGCCTACAGGAGAACTCTGCAGTCTGGAGCAACGCGGGCTGTTAAGGAGCGATACCGGGAGAAAAGGAGAGAGGAGAAGCGCCTTTTTAGAAGGAAGAAAAATGAGCAGGAAAAGCGCATGAGGGAGGAAGTCGAAGTGCTGTTCGAAAGGAGTGAGACTCGAAAATTCTACCGAAAGATTAGGCAACTATCCGAAGGTTTTAAGCCCAAAGTCACACTATTGAAGGACGAGCACGGAATCTGACAAATGGAGAAACTATTTCTCTAACCTGCTGGGAGGTGATGACGAACACAATGCTGCCTCTGGGGAAGTAGCGACACCACCAATTGATAACATAGAAATAGATCAGCCGGACCATAATGAAGTCTTGTTAGCCATAAAAAGGCTAAAAAATAACGCTGATGAGCTGCCTGCTGAATTGTTCAAGGCTGCGGTGAGGAGCTGGTAAGGTGCATGCACCAACTCCTATGCAGAGTATGGTCCGAAGAAAGCATGCCCGAAAATTGGAATCTAAGTGTACTCTGTCCAATATTTAAAAAAGAAGACCCTGCGGTTTGCGCCACTTACCGCTGGATCAGTCTCCTTCCCATCGCACATAAGGTTCTATCATGCATCCTATGTGAACGTCTAAAGCCGAGAATAAGTGAACTGATTGAACCACCACGGACCAGATATTCACATTGCGACAAATCCTGGAGAAGACCCAAGAGAGATGTATCGACACCCACCACCTTTTTGTTGACAACAAAGCCGCCTTTGACACGCCGATAAGGTCAAAGTTCTTTGAAGTCCTGTCTACCTTTGGTATTCCAGCAAAGTACGTTCGACATGATGACGTTGAGAAGCACACAAAGCTCCGTCAAAATAGGAAAAGACCGCTCCGAGCCTTTCGATACCAAAAGAGGTTTTAGGCAGGGTGATACCTTATCGTGCGACTTCTTTAATCTGCTGATGGAGTACATTGTGCGCCAGTGCCAAAATGCTAACAGAACGGGCACCATCTTTACCAGAGATAACATGCTACTTGCATATGCCGATGATATTGATATCATCGGCAAAAGAGATTTTGTGGTAAAACAGGCGTTCTTAGAGATAGAGAAGCAGTCAAAACTTATGGACTTAGCGGTAAATGAGGAAAAGACGAAATACCTAAAATCAACGCGCAGTAAGTCACCGCTTGGACAATCTGTTGCAATGGGAGACTACAACTTCAAGGTTGTTAAGGAACTTATCTACCTCGGAAAGACGATAACCAGCGACAACAACACCAGTCTGGAAATCCGAAGAAGAATTACTCTTGCAAACCGATGTTACAACGGGCTCAATAAGGAGTTCAAGAGCAGAGCCCTCTCTCAAAAAACGAAAATTGCGCTATACAAGTCGCTTATCATCCCAGTCCTGCTATACGGCGCAGAAGCATGGACAATGTCAAAAAAGGATGAGGCGGCAATTGGCGTGTTCGAGAGAAAAGTTCTTCGGAGGATTTATGGACTTCTAAGCGTTGGCGGCGAATTTCGCATCCGAATGAATCACGAACTGTACGAGCTCTATGGGGACACTAAGCTTGTCCAGCGCATAAAACAACAGCGGCTGCGCTGGATAGGACATGTTACCCGTATGGATGATAACGCTCCAGCAAAACGGGTGTACAGTCGGCATGCGAACGAGTTGGGAGGCATTCCCCCGCATGGCCGACCGAAGCGGAGATGGCGCGACCAGGTGCAGGAAGATATTGCGAAGCTGGGAGTGACCTTCTGGTGGAATGTCGCTCGGGACAGAGGCGAGTGGCGGGCATTAGTGGCAGCGGCAGAGACCGTAAAACGGTTGTGATGGCCAAAGAAGAAGAAGAAGAAGAAGAATAACTGCAGAGGAGCCGCACAAACGCACAAATCCAGTGCAATGTACCAATTGCCAAAAATTTGGGCACACAAAATCCTACTGCACTCTGCGATCAGTTTGTGTTGCATGCGGAGAGCTGCCCAAGACTGCCTCATGCCAAGCTGACAAGGAGGATCCAGCTGTCAAAAAATGCAGTAACTGTGGAGGTAACCACACTGCAAGCTACAGAGGTTGCCCAGTCTACAAAGATCAGAAGAGCAGTATTAATACGCGCACAGAGGTTGTCGCTCCAACGGAAACCTTAATTTGTACACACCCTCGCAATCGACCTTTACCCCAACGACTACAACCCAAGGTGTTAGGCAGACCTTGAAGGATTTTATGGTATATATGCAAAACGCAATGCAAGAACAAATGAGAACACAAGGAATTCTCATTCAAATGCACGCTTCGAGTTTCACTCTGGAATGCAAATGGCATTTCTTGCCACAGAATGGAGCTGTCAAAACTTCTCCATGATAATGAAATCGACATAATGCATCTTGTGGAAACTCACTTGACGGTAGACCTGTAAAGGTAGACAAGCCTCTAAGGGATTTGACAGGAAAATGGGACCGCAGCGACGTAGAAAAGGCAACTGTCTTTGCACTTCACCTTAGAAATGTTTTCCAGCCAAATCCACCAACCAATGGCAATGAACTTCAATCGGTTTCGACCGCCGCACAAACTGACCCAATCAAAGTTCATTCGCTAAAAATAAAAAAATGCAATATCCCAAAAATGCAACCGGACATGACCTAATTACGCCTAAAATGATAATGGAACTTCCAAGTTCCTCCATTTCATATATCTCCAGACTTTTCAATGCTGTTCTGCGATGTGGATACTTTCCAACTCAGTGGAGGAAGTCCACAATCATATTTGAAAAGATCTTACTCCGTAAAATTGATGCCAATGGACAAAATATCATTCCCTCACATCAATTTGGGTTCCGAGCAAAACACGGAACTATTGTTTTTTACAGAGTTTACAGAGTACTCGTATTTAGAGTTCGTCAAAATGAGTACAGAACGGAAGAGTTCACCATAGGAGCCGGAGTGCCGCTGGTTAGCGTACTCGGTCCTCTCCTAAATGTAATGTACACTGCCGACATACCAACAGACCGTCGACTTACAATAAGCGCCTTTGCGGATGATAAAAGTAAAATAAGTAATATAATATAAAGCGGCAATATAAAGCAGATCACGATGTCAAATTAACGCAACAAGTCTCTTTGCAAGCCACCTAGCTAAAGTGGAAGAGTGGCTGGTCAACTGGCGCATAAAAATCAACGAGCAAAAGTGTAAGCATATGACATTCACACTCGCCTGTCCCCAGCTATTAAATACCTAGGTGTGCACCTCGGTAGAAGGCTCACATGGCGCAAACACACAGAGTCGAAAAAACTTTAAATAAGGCTAAAGGCCAGTAGATTTGACTGGCTAATTATCTCTCGTTCCCATCTTAAAGTGAGTACTGAGAACTTTCGAATTTTCCTTCAAGAAACTACTAGATATTCCTTTTTCGCGTGAAGGAGGGCCACAATAATACGCTTCGACCGCAGAATGCATACCACCCAAAACAGCCGAGCCAGCTCTGGTGATAATTTTCAAAATACTTTTGTGTATTGCGATGTTTTTGAGTTTCAAACAACAAAATCAGACAAGAAAAAAATTCTTTAAGTAATTTTTGTATATGGAATTTGACAGCTAAAGGAAAATTCGAACGTTCTCAGTACTCACCCTAAACATGGAATATTAAGACTTACTGTACAAAAGCATAATAAAGCCTATCTGGACGTATGGCTCGCAGCTATGGGGAAATACCTGTGCGAGCAGTGAGGACATCTTCCAAAGATCACAATCAAGAATTCTTAGAACCATTAATGAAGCGCCATGGTACATTTGCAATGAATGTATCCACAACGACCTCAACATCCCATGGGTTGAAACTGAAATAGAGCAACTTAAGCTAATATAATCTAAGAAGCTTCTTACCCACCCAAACCAACTTGCAAAATCTCTCTCCATGCTAGCAACGCAATCTCGCCTCCGAAGAAACCAGCGACTGACTTGAAGGCCCGCAGAACACAAACTACTTCCAATAGGGGATGGTTTTTCAAAATAGTTCCTAGATTAAGATCTGAAAAATTATTGTTAGTCTCATTAAGAGAAGATTCAATAAATACCAAATAAGCATAAAAAAATAATATTTTTTAGATGCTCTGACCTGTTTCCCTGGTGAAATACAATTACAATATTAAAGCCTGCCAACTTGCTCTTGATCATTTATCGATAACTAATTTAGGGATGGCAAGCTGATATCAGGTCTGGGCTGCTAGCCAGTGCATTCAATTAGGGGGGCGTTAATATTGTCAAATATTAAGAAATTACCTGAGAGCCTGAATTTCTGATTCTCGCGTCTTTTGTGCCAGTTCATTATTACCGACACGGATATTTCTATAACTAAGGAGGCAGAGGAGTCTTTCTAATTGTTATTCAAAATGGTCGGATACAAAGGCCTATTTTTTGCTTCTAATGGTACAGCTGGGTTCCCGAACCGGCCATCACACCTTCTATCTTGGCAAGATATGGAGTCTAGCAATGCGGGTCCTTTTGCATTTGTATATGTATATGGGCATCCCCAGCAGCTTAGAACATATAATCCGCCTACTTAAGAGCAAGCACTGTGCCTTGTTCTTCCCCACTTTTTGGGGATGCGTAGGTGGCAAGCCCTTACCACAGCACTAGACCGCCAGTTTTCCGTGCTAAAAAAAGCAAACTACACACTGAGTGTATTATAGTCTGGCTTTCAAAGTACCGCCATTTGTCAAATATTAACTTTTTCCAAATCTGAATTTCAGGCGAGACTTACATTGAAACTAAACAAGAATCTTCTTTCCTTTTTGCTTTCGGGAAACGGAGTGTCCCCGAATCACGGCAGCCATCGGCGAACTTTTTTTCATACCATTACTCGCAGGCCAGAACCTTTTCAGCCGACGTCACATTTCCAAAAAAAAAAATATAGACAACACTAGGGTGGTATAAATTAGTGTTTCATTAGCTTTTCATTATTTTTGATTTTAATTTACATGCGGTACGCCTTGATCGTGTCCGCGTCAACTCAAAATGCCTCGCCTCAGCTCGGCTTAGCGATAAACTTATCTACAAGCTTATCTATCGATTGCAGTGTTTCTTTAAACTATCGATTTATTAAAAGTACTTATGTCAGTCTATACTGACATCACATAAAACCGATATAGTTTTTCTTTCCCGACCGGCTTTGGGTAACATTACCGTTATCGTTATCGCTATCGTTATTGTTATCGCTATCGTTATCGCTATCGTTATCGATATCGTTATCGTTATCGTTGCCGTTACCGCTATCGTTATTTCTTATACTATCCTTACAAACCAAGTTTAAAGCCAATAGGATGAAAATCGGTTTTTGGCTGCTGAGTTTTCCTTGAGTTTTCCGACCTTACGGTCCAATTTTCCAGATTCTGAAAATCACATTTCAATTTATTTCACTTACTGTCCTAACAAACCGAATTTCAAGCCAATCGGATGAATAATAGATTTTTGCATATCGAATCGAACGAGAATTATCCTTGTGGGCGGATTTTCCGAAATCGGAAAAATACGTGTCCAATTATTTCGGATGAAAAATTATAATTTCCCCATGCAAACTTTTCCGACGCTTTTCCGGGAATTTCCCGACCCGGAAAATAACATCTCTATTTATTTCACTTACTGTCCTTACAAACCGAATTTCAAGTCAATCGGATGAAAAATTTTTCCATATCGAATTTTCCGGGAATTTTCCTTGTGGTCGGATTTTCTGAAATCGGGAAAACACGTGTCCAATTATTCTGCATACTATGCTTAAAAACCGATTCAAGTCAATCGGATGAAAAATATAATTTTCCTCATTCAAACTTTCCCGACGCTTTTCCGGGTGGAATTTGCCAAAACCCCGTCCTAGTACGCACTTTCACCACATAAGGAAACTCCTGTCCAAATTTCAGCCCTCTAGCTCTTACCGTTTAGGCTGTGCGATGGTCACCAGTCAGTCAGGTTCAACAGTTTTATATATATAGATTGCACAATTATACTACTACAATTCGGCCATCCTGACTTTTAGGATCTCCTGATCCTTGCTGTTGATTTAAACATTATATTTCCTACTCGATGTCATACTTCGAGTTGTTACAGGACTAGGACTGGTAGGACTATTGTAAAAAAAATTTATTTCCATTTTCTTCACACTTCTTCGTTTATCTGCTATGTCAATACCTTTCCCGCTTTCGTTATTATTTAATAGATATTCTTGCTGATGATTATCCTTTGTCCCTAACCACGGTTTTGTGCCCATATTCCTTCATATGGTTTCTGCGTACGTTTAAATCCTTCCACATCCATTCCCAAGTATCTATCATTGCCTACAACTTTCGAAACCATGAATGAACCCTTCAACTTCGGTATAAGTTTGCTGATACTCCACTTGTAAAATCGAAATTTTGTACCATGACATTGTTTCCTCCTGAAACACAGTTGGACTTTGCCGTTTAGCAACCACATATTTCGTATTGTACTCCCGTAATTTCTTCTGTGCAATTTGTGCCTGTCATGCCCGTGTCTCCATGTTCTTTTTCTACTATCGTTTTCCCTTTTTGTTTAATCCCGAATAACATAATACTTGGATGAACATGAGGTTCAAAATTTGCTAGACTTAAAAAAAAAGTTGCTAGAATTAGCTAAAAATAAAAAAAAGTTGTTAAAAAAAATAGCTAAAAGCTAAAACTTAAAAAACTGAAATCCAATTGATTCTTGTAAAAAATTAATTTGTAATGAGTTACGAATTAAAAATACTTTAAATGAAGACCGCAAACCGCTCTGGAACAGTGTTGCCAGAATAAGGTATCCAAAAGCTGATAAGTTTGCGCAAAAAAATTGCTACAAATAGCTAAAAAGAGTCATAAAAGTAAAAATTGTAAGGGGTAAAACTGAAAAAAGTGTTTTTTTAGACTAAAATCCATCAATAACTTAAGAATTAGGGTAATTGTCTAGTATGCATAATTTCGGTACAGCATCAGCAAACTTCAATTTTAATTTAAAAAGAAACCATAAATGACCGCCGGAAATTACTTCTTCTTAATTCGCGGTGTATCGAAGGAAAGAAATACCCCAATTTGCTTTTCAAGGTGCTAACACTAACAAATTCTTCAAAAAGGACAGAGTCCCGCAATGAATTCACAATCTCCCTTTTTTTGGAGTCCGAGCCAAACCAGAATCTAAGTGCAACGAAAGCTAAAAGGCCAAAAAATGCTGATCTCAGTACTTCGAACTATGTACCGGAATTTAGTTACTTCGTCCATATCGGCAATATTTCAGTTTTTTTTGCTCATTATAATAAATAAAAATATTTTGCCAATTCATTGTAGTCAATTTCTACGAAAGAATATAAAGACTAAAGACACCCTGAATGTTTTCATACGACTGTCACTACTGTGGATAGAACCCCTCAGGAGGCTCAGTACCGAATCAGTACTGAAAATAGCGCTGATTTAAAAAAGTTGGTACTAAAAACATGACTTTCCTTGCTTGCTCTTCGGTCATGAATCTAATGCTGGCAATGCGATCTTTAATGACTTTCGCTTTTTAGGCATAAATTGAAGTACTAAATCTCATGAGTAGTGAAACTCAACTAAAATCACTTATGAACTAAAGCAATTTCCAATGATTATGATTTAAATTATCACTCAGAAATTCACTTCTAAGACTTTTTACTCAGGGGAAGTTCTATAGCAAAGGTTTCAAACCAATTTAATATGCGTTATTTTGCACTTCCTCTAAGGAATATAAAAATTGCTAGAAATAGCTAAACATAATTTTAAAGTTGCTAGATTTATAGCTAATAGCATTTCCGAAAATTTATATGCATTTCCACTTTCAAAAATGCTAGATCTAGCAACTAAATAGCTAAAGTGGCAACACTGCTTGGATGTTCGTTAATACTCCTATGCACCGTATTATTCATTGCAAATTGCACTTCAGCTAGTACTGTGTACCATTTCTGATTCTTTTCCACATCAATCAGTTTACTTATCATAGGGCCCAAGTCTCTATTGATTCTTTCCACCTTGCCGTTTGCTTTTGGGGATCCCGTAGCAATCTTCTCATGACAAATATTATATTCTTGCACAAAGTTTTCAAATTCATCTGAGATAAAACAAGTTCCCCTATCAGAGATAATCACTGCCCGTCTATGCTCTGAAATAATCTTGTAATCCGACTATCGCCTCCATTGATTTAGCTGTTTTAGTAGGGTATAATCTCACAAACTTTGCACATGCCTACGCGACAGCCAAAATATGCTTTTTTACCGACTCTTTCTTGTTTATTGGCCCATAATGGTCAATGTGCACTACTTTAAAAGGGACAGTACCCTATGGAATCGTATGAAGAAAACTATCTTGCCTGTTGTTCTTAGCCGAAAACGCAATACAGTTCAGACTGCTCCGTATGTGATATTCCGTTTTACTTTTTATATTTGGGAACTAATAGCTCTTGCCAATGACCTCCGTTACTTTTTCTGTTCCCAAGTGTCCCATCTCATTACGGTAAATATAAAGTATGAGTCCTTCCATTGAATCTGGAACGTAGTATTTATTTTATCTTACAAATCTTTTCGTCTTTATTCTGGCAAATAAGTAAGTTGTCCTCAAACGTATTATCCTCAATTACCATTATCGTATTGCACCTACTTAAAGCGTAGACATGCTGCATTCTTTTGCCTGATCTTTGTTCCCATATGCAATCATAGTTTTCCAATTCAAGTGCCCATCTGAATATTCTTGGGTTAAATTCTTTCTTATTCAGTGTCAGTTTTAATGAATTACAGCCCGTTACGACATTAAAAGAAATTCCCTGAAGATAAATTCTAAGTTTCTTTAGTGCGTATATAACAGCCAGCGTCTCTAATTCAAAGCTGTGATATCTTGATTCCGTATCCTTTGCCACAACTTTTCCTTTGTAACAATATTGCTCCGAAACCTACGGCACACGCATCGCAATGTAGTTCCATTTTGTCGTTCGGATCATATATAGCCAATATCGGTATTTCTGATAGAGCTTACTTTTCAATAGATTGATAGCTTCCAATTGTTCAGAGTCGAAACTAAACTTCTTATCTTTCCTGGTAACGTCATGAAGCGGCTTAGCCAAAATAGAATTCTAGATGAATCTCCGAAAATGGGAACACATTCCCAAAAAACTTTGAACATCAGGAACTTTTGTGGGAACTGGGAAATCATTTAATCGCCTTAATCCCTAATTCGTTAGCCTGAATACCGTTTTCTGAAAGCACATGTCCCAGATATTTCGCCTCACTTTGGAAAAAACTACATTTATCCACAGTTCGACTCTCGCCTTCATTGAGTTAAGACGCGTTTCTGACTTCGCTAATCGCAACTGCTAATCGCAAAAACCAAAACAAAACAAACTTTAACTCGTTATACACAAACAACACACAAACAACACAACTAGTGACAAACAAACAATTTACACCGCGACCACCCGATAACTAAATTCGCTATCATGGTTGAGCCCCCTGATCCTAGGGGGACGGCCCCGGCCGGCAATCACATTAAATTTGACAATACAAAAAAGTTAACAATATTAACCCCGGGACCGAAATACCTAGTGATGACGCGAAAAGACAGCACCGAAGGTCTGACCAATGTGTCTTCCTTCCTAATAAAAAAAGTTGTGGACACCGCATGCTCCGGGGAGCTTGACTCTTGCAAAAAGTTAAGAAACGGCACAATTCTAATGAAAACCAAAACCCTCTCACAAGCATCCAAGCTCATCCAGCTACGCTCACTCTCCAACACAATCGAAATCGAAGTAACGGAACACAACACACAACTTCACTAAAGCAGTCTTGTACTCAAACGATTTAAGAGGAATACTAGAAGAAGAGATTTTAAGAGAAATAAAGCACCAAAATGTTACGGAGGTTAGGAAAATAATGAGAAAGAGCGGTGACAACATTATTGAAACGGGATTAATTATTCTAACTTTCGCCACACCAACACAACCTGAATCCATCAATATCGGCTATGAAAAAATTAAGCTAAGACCCTACATTCCACTACCACTTCGCTGCAGCAAATGTATTCGATTTGGACATTCTCAACACACATGCAACAGTCCAAACCCAGTATGCCCCTTCTGCGCCAATACCGCTCACCTAAACAAAGAAGCGGGAGAACAATGCAACGAAACAAAAACATGTGTGAATTGCAAAGCAAATAACACAGCTGACTCCAACCACTCTTCTTTCGACAAGGCCTGCCCAATTTTTCTTAAAGGAAAAGAGGAAAAGAGGTACAAGCCATAATCACTACACAAAAAGTCAATAGGAAAACAGCCAACGAAATCTACCAACACCGTAACCAACATGGAACATCAACATATGCCTCAATAATCAAAAACAAAACAGCCACAACACACCCATCATCTTCAACAACCTCACACCCAGAAGCAGAGAAAAACAAAACTACTACAGTAAACCAACCAACACCCGCACCAACCCGCCTAATCCTCAAATACGATGACATTCTAGCCAACGACACACAACTCCCTACTACATCGAAAGCAACCTCAAGACCCCCAAGCAAATCAAACGAAGTTAAGATACTCCCCATTAGAACTTCAGCTAGAAATAAAAATAATATTAAGAAACAAGAAAAACTCAAAAAAGCCCTTACATTAGAAAATAAAAATAAAAGAAACACCTTTGTAAACCTCTTAGAGAACGGCTCTTCCCTAGAGTCAGACATGTCCTACGAAGAGGACAAATAATTCAACTTTAGTCCAAAACCAAGATGGGTACGTCCAAAGCAGAATCTGCAGATATCTCTATATCTGCAGACTTTGTTTTCGACGTACCCGTCTCACCAGCAACACAGGCATAGTCATTGCTACCGCAATGACATTGCCTAAAACCCAATCACCTACTCCTGTACCAACTTATCCAATAAAAAGCACATAGTTTATCTTTTTTACCCCTTTAACTCAATCAAAAATAGTAACAAAATCATACAATAGAACACAAAATTATAATACAACTAGTACAGGACAATGCTTATGTAAATCTAAAACCTCACTGTCAACATACTTTAGTAACTCTTACTACCAATTAAGCTCTCTAAATCTCAGACAACCCAATGACTATTAAGTGTATTCAATGGAATATACGTGGTTACGTCAACAACTACAGTGAGCTACAAATACTTATCAAAAAACATCATCCTAACATAATTGCACTTCAAGAAACCCATCTTCAATCCACAAAACATATCCCAATCCCAATTAATTACACCCTACATGCACTCAACACCTCCCAATACTATGGCGGAGTAGCAATCCTCACTCACAACTCGCTTCAAACTAGAGAAATATCTCTCGAAAATGACTTTGATGCCATTTGCGTCGAAGTTATATCCAAGAAAAAAATTCAAATAATATCAGCCTACATTCCACCAAATCAAAGCTTCAATTTAACAACTCTTGAGAACGTCCTAACTTGTAATCAAAACACAGTTATATTAGGCGACTTGAACAGTTGGCACCAATTATGGGGGTCTGCTAAAAACAACAAAAAAGGAAATACAATATCAAAGTTTATCAAAAACTCAAATCTTATTCTACTTAACGACAAGTCTCCAACACACTTCACAACTCACAACACCTTCACACACATAGCTCTATCTCTTTGCACTTCAGACATTATTACGGACAATGGCAAACGGACATGGCAAATAACAGAAGATCTCAACGGGAGCGACCATTTCCCAATATTAGTCACAATATTTCCACAAAACAGCAAAGAACCCAGTAAAACAATATTCAAAACAGATAAAGCAGACTGGGAAAAATTCCAACAACTCACAAATTACTTTGACACAAATATCAACACATCAAAAAACATAAATAAAGAAACAGCTAACATAAATAAAATCATTCTTCAATCTGCCCATCTAAGTATACCTCAATCATCAACAAAAAACATCTCAAATAACGTTCCATGGTGGAACAAGAACCTCGCAAAATTAAAAAAAGACAAGACCAAAGCTTGGCAGGACCTAAAGAGAAATATAAGTCAGACAAATATAATAGCATACAGAAAAGCAAATGCAATTTACAGACGCGAAATCAGAATTTCTAAACAATCATCCACCACTATTTTCACAGGTGAAATCAATATAAATACACCCATCTCAAAAGTGTGGTCCAATATCAGACGTTTCTGTGGCTTGAACAAATCCAAAAACATATATTGCATAAAAGACCTTCAATCAAATCATCACTTGACAGACAAAGCAAAAATCGCTAACGCTTTCGCCCAACACTGGGAAAACGATTCTAAAGACGTAAAATTCACACCAGAATTCTCAAATTCTAAATACTCAACAATATACCGACCAACAAACAACACACCATCCCTAACTGCCCATACCATTGAAAAAAAATTTACCATGATAGAGCTGCTATGCGCACTCAACAAACTCAAAGGGAAAACCCCGGGGGAAGACCGCATATCCTACCCAATGCTTAAAAATTGCTCCCGAACACTTAAACAAAGAACTTTAGTCCACTTTAACAACATTTTCGAAAATTACTTACCACAAACGTATAAAACCAGCCTAACAATACTCATACTTAAACCCAACACAGATAAAAGTTCAATTATCTCTTACAGACCAATATCCCTAAACCCATGTGTTAGCAAGGTGCTTGACAAAATTGTTGCCAAAAGAATCTGGTGGTTCGTCACGACCAACAACTTCATCCACCCAAACCAATTAGGTTTCAAACAAGGAAAATCCGTTACTGATAATCTACTTTATGTAGATCATCTGATAACGAAGTCACTCTCATCAAGACGCCACACTTCTATCATCTCTTTAGACTTCTCTAAAGCTTTTGACAGAGTAGGCGTCCATGGCATACTAAACCAGCTATACGAATGGAAAATAGGACCGAACATTTACAACTATATAAAAAACTATATGACGAACAGGAAAATTAAAACTAGAATAGGTACCCACACCTCGAATGCATGTGTGCATTGCATAACGGAGTACCACAAGGATCACCCATCTCGGTGATCTTATTCCTAATAGCCTATAACAAACTCTCCAGCATAATATCTCTTCAAAAAAACATTAACTTTTGCGCATTTGCTGACGACTTCCATTTAATTATTAACCACAAAAGATGTAAGAACTCCCAATTTAGCTTAAACGAACTGTTCTCTAACATCGGTAGCTGGTGTCTCCAATCAGGAGCCATCCTATCGCCAAACAAGTGCAAATGCATCCACATTTGCAGAAAACACAGCTGTAACACTCAAATAGCAACAAACACGTACACAATACCAAAAGTTACCAAATTAAAAATACTAGGACTCACTATTAATCAGAAATACAGATGGAACTCCCATATCGAAGAGATAATCCCTTCACTTCTTAAAAGACTAAACGTTCTAAAATGTCTCGGTTCAACAAAATTCAACTGCATTACAGCTACACTTATCTCCATCCTAAAAGCTATTTTAATATCGAAAACCGACTATTGTCTTGCTCTCTATGGATTCGCACCAAAAACCCAACTTAAAAAAATACAAACAATAATTATTAGCGGAATTAGAATATCTCTAGGAGCATATAGAACCACACCAATTAATAACCTACTAGCTGAATCCAACATTACACACTTAACAAACAGAAGAAACTTTCTAGCTAGCAAAACAGCCAAAAACCTTATTTTCTCAAACCACTCCCCATTACACACAATACTCAAAAACCCAAATATCACCAAAACCCTAAAAAAAATCGACTCAACAATCAGCAAAATCATACAAATATGTCTACAACACAACGCTCCATTCAAACCACAAAAAATTATTAAGCCCAATAAACCATTCTGGCATTTCAACCCTCAATCAGTTAACATAGACCTACATAAGCACACTAAAAACTCAACAAACATCTCACTATTCCAGCAAAATTTCTTGCACTTTAAAAATAACCACAATCAATACAAATTTATTTATACAGACGGGTCAAAATCCCCACACAGTTCTAAAAATTGGTATACTTCCTAACTATTCCTCTATATACTCAGCCGAAATAATAGCCATCCTAGAAGCAATCAAAATAATAACAGCTGAGCTTGGCAAATTCGTCATTTGTTCAGACTCACTATCCTCACTGAAATCAATAAAAAATATTGAAAATCACACCTACTACGCAGAAACTATCCGAACAATACTCACAAGACACCCAAACAAAATCAAACTCATTTGGATCCCAAGTCACATAAACATAAAAGGCAACGACTTAGCCGACGAACACGCTAAAACAGCAAACAAATTCCCAATAATCACAACAAACAACATAAACACAACAGATATTAACAAACACTTTAAAAAACAACAAGACTTAACAATGCAACAACACCATCAAAATTGTTCAACTTGGTATAGGAATTTAGGTCCCCACAACACAAATTTTCTACAATTCATCAAGTTTGTAAAGCAAGATGAATTCTCTAGACTGGACCAAATCAAATTAATAAGGCTCAGACTTGGACATACCAAAATAACAAATCAACACTACATTGACAAAAACGCCTCCAAGTATTGCCCCCTATGCCAAAACAATACCCTAATCAACATAGAACACATCATATCCGAATGTCCCTCACTTACCCTAAACAGAACCCAATACCTAAATTCCACCAACCCACTTAACGCCCTAGTAACCCCATCAAAAGACAAACTTCACGATCTCTTAAATTTCCTCAAAAAATCCAATCTATTTCACAAAATATAATATAACAATCACATACACATACTTAACTGTACAGTATACACGTGTATTCCATTTAAAACAATTCCTAAACAACACTGTATTACAATTATAAATCAATTACCAAATAAATACACAAACCTACACACCCTTACCCACATCACCACCTAAACACCAAAATATAAGCTGAAGGCCCCAGCAGCCATGCTTTACCCTCACTAGCTATTAAGTTTATAACTTTAAGCTAGTCATACTAAATAAAATAAATAAATACATTTATCCATTCTCAACTCAAGCTTGTTCATCACCCGTCGTTCAAATACTTTTTGCAAAATCAACATGTGCTCTTCGAATCTTCTTGTTATGATCATAATATCATCGAGATATACTACCAGTTTACCTTCCCTTTTCATGTCTCCAAAAACCTTGGAAATAAATCTTTGAAATACAAGCGGCCCATCGGTGTCGTAAACGCTGTATATTTTATGGAATCTGGATGCATGTATACGTGATTATAACTGTTCTTTAAGTCCAACTTAGTAAAAATCTGTTTATTCACCCATCCAATAAATAATCTATTAATGGAATAGGATATTTTTTCTTTCTTGTCCTCTTAGGAAGTTCCTTGTAATCTACACACATTCTTGAATCATTCGTTTTCTTCTTAACCAAAAGCGCATGGGACGAATATTCTGATTCGCTTGGTCGTATAACATTGTTTGCCAATCCCTCATCGATAATTTTCATAATAATGGCTTTTTCTGCTTACGATTGCCTTCTTGGTGTACAACTAACTGTCTTGCCATATTCTACCTCTAACCGCATTTCACACCACCAACTCAACTTTTTGATCAAAACTAACCTTATCTCCTATGCCGTATTGAAGCATTTTTTCTTCCATTCCATGTTCAATTGCTATTACTTGCTTACAAAAATCGTCTTCGTCCTGACCAATATACATTTTCTCACTATCGTTTCTCTAATCCTCTTTGATTTCTTGAGCCTCTGACATTTCCATTTCATGACCTTTCCCTATTGTGCCTTCAAATGTTTCGTTTTCAAACTCTTGTTCTTCGTTTTCGAGTTTTTTATCTTCATCCACCTTTACAGTGAATTTTACTTTACTTTGTATCAAAAAAATCCTGCCTAAAATGACGGGATACCCCATAGAATCGTCGCATACCACGATCAGCTTTGTTTTTATTAGAAAACAAAATTAAACAGTTTACGAATCTATGAATTTTTAATTTGCTTTTGTTTATGCCACGTAACATTTATCGGCTACTTCATTTTACTTAACATCTATAGGAACATATGATCGCCTTATTAAGCTGATGGGGCTGCCGGAATCTAGGAGCGTTTCTAAAAACATTGATTTATTATTCGTATCTGTCTTAAACATTACTTGTAGATAGCTTACGAATTCGTTCATCTCATTGTTCTCAGGCGACTTCTTATAAAGGTGACACTCCTTCGCCAAATGCCCCAGTTTTCCGCACGCAAAGCATGTACCTTCTTCTCGTTCTCCTTAGCCATTTGCCCCAAACTGTTGCAACTATAACATTTTACATTTTGTTTCGGAGGTCGACTGTTTTTGGGCTCCTGGCTTCTCTATTATTGACCTCCTTAAATGACTGCAACACATCTGCCTTGGACTCAACATTTTGCAGCTCCGCCATATTCCGTAAGTTAACATCCGGGATCCCTGCTATTAGATAATCAATAAACTCATCTTCTACCAAGGTAATTGCATTCGACAACATGAGTTTCTCCTGAAAGTACTTTTCAAAATTTTCGTCTACTCGCCATTTACGATCTTGAAGTTTCTGACGTACGACCAGCTTAGATTCATTGTTCTTACGGTCTTTTTGCTCGTGGTGGTGGCGTGGGGGGAAACTATTGCAAAGTAAGCGTTGTTGCGTTGTATGGAGAGTCGTCGATCGTTTTGCTGTTGTAGCATTTGGGCATTGAGTTCACTCTGACTCATGGTGTGGTTGGTATTTTTGCCAGTAGCATTTGTTGATTTATTAGACGCTAACATTTATTAAATATAATTTAGTTCTTTTATGACTGTTTAAACGACCTTTATACTGTTAACTTGCAGTTTTTACTGGCTCGAGGTCTTGCTATGTTATTGACATAACTTTAAACAGAGGCACACATCACAACAAAGGAGGCATCAGGTTGATCGGACGACGTTTCATGAGGGACCAACCTCACTCAACAGCGATCTTGAGCCTGAAATGTCTGTCCAAACAGCAGTCTCTCCATGCCCGCGACGGCAAAACTGTTTGGGAATTCCAAAGGCAGCCTGCGCGCAAAACATCGAAAAGACAGCCTAAGACAATTCCCCTTTGTAAGTGTGTGGCCTCCGTTTTGCTCCAGAGTGGCGGCCGTTGGTTTCCCACTGAAACCAAAGTCGGTGTTTTGCGCGCAGGCTGCCATTATCGTCTTTCATCGCTGGTCAAAAATTTTTGTTTAAATAACTGATTTAAGCACTTTTAAAACGATTTAAGACGGAGCGCGACAAAAAAACACGTCTGGGGGGATGTATAAGAAAGGCCCACACAAAATTTAAGTCTTGAGTCTGAACTTGAGAAATCATGTCAAACGTGCTGGAAGAAGTAGTTTCGAGAAAAGCGCGTTTAAGGGAGGATTTTCCATGTCGAGGCTGTCTTTGGACCACTTAAAAAAGACTCATTAGAAAACGCAAAGAGTTTTCCAATTTTGTTTTTATACTCTATACCAGAGGTACACAGAGTATAATAAGTTTGTGTAATAGTATGTACCAGCCAGAAGAAAGCATCTCCGACCATGTAAAGTATATATATTCTTGATCAGCATCAACAGGCAAGTCGATATAGCCATTGGTGGTCGTGTGCCCGACATTATAAGGAATCCTTAGTCAACCTCGATTGGACCTGCTGGAAATGCAAGCCCATTAAAGCTGACATGTGGGTATTCATGCGGCAGACGTACTTGGAATTTCATTCTTTTTGTGGAAGTTTCCGAGAACTTCAAGTTAAGTTCCATTTTAAAAACCTAAAAACTATTGATATTAATGAGTCTCCTAATAATACGACTATGTAATGGTCACCAATACGTTATCAATTCCAGATCAGGAACCATTCTAATCGCCAGCTGGATCGCCTATCTCACTCGCTGCTCCGAGGACGACAGCCGCGCAAATTCCTGATCCAAAGAATCCTCAGCTATCTAGCGGCGTCCCTACTCTGATTGTGACTGGCGCTGCTCCTGATCTGGCTCATGTTAACACAGATTATACGGTCATTACAATTGCCGATACTGCTGCTACTGTCCCACAGTCTGGCGGTTCGCAGCGTACTCCATCAACCCTACTCCAGCTAATGCGGCACTAGCCAATGGTAACTTATCTGAAGCTACCACAATCATGCCGCCGAGTAGCCCACGTCCACAATCCAACTTTGCCTCGGATAATGCCTTGGCAACTGCTCCTCCTACTACAGTTAATGTCGCCGGCGCCCAATCCGCTTTACCCAACATTACCATATCCGGACCATCTGTTACACCTATATGGTGTATTGCCCCAAGAAGAAATGTGCCAATACATGGCATTGCTTCCTTAAAAGCTAAATTTGTCTCCCACTTAGGCTAAAGGTTTCTGTTACTGAATTCATTGTCAAAAAGTTCGTCCTTAAGCAGAAGCGTAAGAAATCCAGTTTTAAAATTGAAATTTCAGAATCCCTACTTCGTAGACTTCTTCGGAAGGCAGGAACTCTTCTTTGGTTATGGGGGCGTACGTAGTGAGGTAAAGTTGCTGACCGGTTTTACATGGCGAACCCAGCGCAATCCTGGCTTACTGCGTCTCAAGTCGACTCACACCTCCCCGTGGTAGCCCCTGGTAACAGGGCGATGAACCCTCAAAGCTGCTGGCTAATGTGTGCGGCGATCCAACCCTGTGACAAATACGGGGCGCTACTTCGGTCTTGACACCCAATTATCGTCTGTTACATACGCCAATGAAAACTGTAACAATTAGCCCGACTATCGGCCGATTTAGCCTGCACGATGATTCCAACGGATAATGGAGAGAGGCTAATAGACTTCGCTTCGGGCCGGAACATGGTCATTAGTAGTACCAGATTTGAACACCGCAACGACCACAAGGCGACCTGGACGTCCCCTGGTCAATCAACACGAAACCAGATTGATCACGTTGTGATAGACGGACGGCACTCTTCGAGTGTTTTAGACGTACGTGCGCTCCGAGGAGCCAATATTGACTCGGATCACTACCTTGTTGCAGCCAAAGTACGCACACGGCTCAGTGTGGCACAAGTCGCACAGTCTAGCACAAGCCGAAAGCTGAACGTTGAGAAGCTGCATTCACAACGGACATCCGAAGCCTTCTCAGCAAAACTCGTCCAGTTGCTCAGGGAAACCCCACCTGGCCCTTCTGGTGTAGACGAACAGTGGAAGCATATTTCACACTCTATGAGTCTGATAGCTGCCAGGGAGATTCTCGGATTTGACGAGAACACCCGAAAACATTCATGGTACGATAATGAGTGACGCCGCTCTACTGCAGAGAAAGACGTTGCATACACGAGAACTCTGCAGTCTGAAGCAACGCGGGCTGTTAAAGGGGTAGTACAACTTTTTTTTTTTATCTTATTTTGTATTAATTGGATCTTCTCTTAAGGTACATGTTGTTTCAGCAAGTTTAGAAAAATTATTATACATACGGGGTTTTTTGTTCGATAGATAATTGATCAAGTAACTTTTAAAATTTTTTGTAGTTGTTGTCAGCGGTTGTTGTGTAGCGCTTCAAAGTCGACCCATTTTAAAAACAAGGTGCCTGGTCGTCGATTTCCAGAGAACGCGTCATCGGATAAAAATTTAAATGAGGTTTGTTGGGATTGATGTGTTATGGTCGGACTAGGATATCGGGATCGGTCGTGGGGAGTGGGGTTCTCAAGTCAAAATTTCGAAAATTGACCTATTTTACCCCTTAAATGGCTAACTCCTATTTATGGACCGTCAAAAATTCCTAGTCAACGGGAAATCGCATCTGCGCGGGTGAAAAGTGGTTCCGAGATAATCGCATTTAAAGTTTCGACAACATTTTTCTCTAAAATAGAAAAAAATTTGTAGGTTTTAGGCTCGATTAGTTACAACTGGCTATTGCTTTCACGGAAAAAAGTTTTATCAAAATCGGTCAAGAACTTTTCGAGAAATTTGGAAAAGGTGCGCCAGGACGGGTAAAATCACAACAACCAAAAAAGTGAAGGTATTTTTTTTTTTTTTTGTATTTTTTTTTTTTTTTGTTTTTAACGTTTTTTTTTTTTTTTTGGAAATAAGAAAGGTTTGCGTACTTAAATAAAATCTCAACGCCAGGATACGTGCGCCGACCTACCTGTAGAAATCAAAATATCTCGAATTTGTATTTTTTTTTTGCTTAAAAATTTCAGGGATGTTTTTAACATTATAACGCATGATTTAAGCCAAAAAAATCAAATTTTCAAAATCTGATAGACATCCTAATGAGACTAACAATAATTTTTCAGATCTTAATCTAGAAACTATTTTATGAACCATCCTCTGTTGGAGATAGTTTGTGTTCTGCGGCCCTTCAAGTAAGTCGCTGGGTTGGTAGGTCATTTCTCCTGAGACGAGAATGCGTTGCTAGCATGGAAAGAGATTTTGCAAGTTGTTTTAAGTCTCAGAATATTTTTGTTTAAGTTGCTCTATTTCAGTTTCGACCAATGGGATGCTAAGGTCGTAGTGGATGCACTCATTGCGAATGTACCATGTCGCTCCAGTGATGGTTCTGAGAATTCTTGATTGTGACCTTTGGAGGATGTCCACACTGCTCGCACAGGCATTTCCCCATAACTGAGAGCCATACGTCCAGACTGGCTTTTTGATGCTATTGTACAGTAGGACATTATATTCCAGTTTAAGAGGGGAACGGGAGTTGATTAGCCAGTGAAGGCTGTTGTCCTTTAGCTTGATTTGAAGCTTTTTCAACTCTATGTGTTTGCGCCATGTGAGCCTTCTATCGAGGTGCACACCTTGGTATACAACATCGTTTGATAGCGGGATCTGAGTTGCATTTAAGGATAGCTGGAGACAGGTGCTTCTGTTGAGTGTGAACGTCACATGTTTACACTTTTGCTCGTTGATTTTTATGCGCCAGTTGGCCAGCCACTCTTCCACATTAGCTAGGTGCCTTGCCAGCAGGCTTGTTGCGTTAATTGGACATCGTGATCTGCTTAATATTGCCGTATCATCCGCAAAAGTACTTATTGTAAGTCGAGGGTCTGTTGGTATGTCGGCAGTGCACATCACACATAGGAGAGGACCGAGTACGCTACCCTGCGGCACTCCGGCTCCTATAGTGAACTCTTCCTTTGTGTACTCATTTTGACGAAGTTAAACGGTTGACTTGCTCAATAGTCCCGTGCTTTGCTCTAAACCCAAATTGATGCGAGGGAATGATATTTTGTGCATGGGCATCAATTTTACTGAGTAAGATCTTCTCAAATAGTTTTGACTGGCAAGGTAGCAGACTAATGGGTCTGTGTGATGACGCTTGTGTTTTATCTTTTCCTGGTTTCTGAATCATTATGATTGTGGACTTCCTCCACTGAGTTGGAAAGTATCCACATCGCAGAACAGCATTGAAAAGTCTTGAGATATATGTAATGGCGGGACTTGAAAGTTCCATAATCATTTCATATGTAATAAGGTCATGTCCAGGAGCTCTTCTGGGATTTAACTCTCTGATGGCATTTTTTATTTCTAGCGAATGAACTTTGATTGTGTCAGTTTGTGCGGCGGTCGGAACCAATGGAAGTTCATAGCCATTGGTTGGAGGATTTGGCTGGAAAGCATTTCTAAGGCGAAGTGCAAAGACAGTTGCCTTTTCTTCGTCGCTGCGGGCCCATCTTCCTGTCTGATCCCTTAGAGGCGTGTCTACCTTTGCAGGTGGCTTTATGCTGGAGCGTGCCCTCCATAGGGGAAATTTGGTGCTTGTAGGCGATAATTTTTCGATATAACGGCTGTGTGCTAGCTGCTCTTCGGCTTCGAGTGCTTTGCGAAGTACGCGTTCTGTAAGTCTCAGACGATTTTTTGCGGCAGGCGATCTAAAGCTTTGCCATTCTCTTCTTGCACGCCGCTTTTCTGAGACCAGCCGGTCAATGTAACTGTTTGTCAATCTACGATCTTGCTGAGGTGCTGTTGTTGTCGTTTGGGGTTTGAGTGATGAGCAGCGGCAATAATGATAGAGGTGAGGGCTTGAACAGAATTGTGTGACTGCTGATATATTTTTTGTATTTGAGCCAGCTTGTCTTGTGATGTCAGTCTCCGAGGATATTCTCTAACATGAGGGCACTCCAGAAAGGTGAATATTATTGGAGAATGGTCTGACGACAAGTCAGCAAGGGCTACTGCAGTTACCAAGTTTTGTGGAACTTTTCTTGTTATAGCAAAGTCTATAAGATAGGCTAATTTCTTTGGATCTGCCGGCCAGTATGTAGGCCTTCCAGGAGATACATAGTCGAGTTTGTTTGATGCGCGCTTGAGTACGCTGTAGAGTGGCTTCCCTTTGTGTGGTATGCACACATATAGAGTACCCACTGTATTAACTTACACACATTGTTACACTTTGTTGCAATGTTTATGTACATTCAAGTCTCATACTCAAAGTCAAAGTAATATGATCCTTCAAACTTCATAAGTGCTGCGTCGGCATATTTAGCATAAGCTGGCGGCGCAGTTAACATGAGCCAATCCATGTGCACATAGCACTCTCTCCCGCACAGCGCCGCTCCGAGCGTTGTGTAAATAATAAACACATAATGTAGTCGCTCCGCTGCCAGCGTTTTTGACAGCGTAGCTGCGCGACTTTAGCTTAAGCAAAAACTTACCATAATTCTAGGCAGTCAATCTGAAATCTGTGCGAAGAATAAAAACATCGAAGACCGAGTGCACTTTGTGCCTCGCGTAATAAAGCTAACAAATATAAATGCAAAACCTGACTAAGTTTATTTAATGGGATTGACATGGAATGGCCCCAACTTCTACATGGCGACCGTGTTTATAGGTCTAAATAGACCTGGACCGACAAAAATACATACTAAGGAACAGCAGCAGCAGCGGAATAATCAATATGCCAATATATGGGCAACAACTTTGAACAACAACAGCAACAGCAGCAGCAACAACAATGCAATGTCCTATCACCTATACTGTTCGACCTCTACATTGCAAACCTGCCAACACCGCCCGCAGAGGTTAAACTAGTCTCGTACGCCGACGACTGTACAATAATAACATCGGGGAAGGACATCAGGATCCTGGAAGAGAGGATGAACAGCTATCTGCCCATCTTGGAGAACTTCTTCTCGGCCGGGAAACTAACCCTATCACCAAACAAATCTTCCGCCACACTTCTGACAACATGGACCAAGGAGGTCAAACAAATACTCGACATCCATATAAATGGTCAGAGTATTCCCACCCTCAACAACCCTAAAATCCTGGGGGTCACGTTTGACTCCCTCTATGTCTTCGCCAAGCACGCAGAAGAAGTGACCAGAAACGCTAGGAGCAGGAACAAAGTCCTAAAAGCAATAGCAGGGAGTTGCTGGGGAAAGGATAAGGAAACCATTGTGACCTCATATAAGTCGATTGGCAGATCACTCATCAGCTACGCGGCTCCGATATGGTCGCCCTCTATAAGCGACACGCAATGGAGGAACCTGCAAACGGTGCAAAGTGCAGCCCTCCGAGTGGCCACCGGCTGCCACATGATGTCGGATCCCGATCATTTGCACCAGGAAACTGAGATCTTGCCGGTCAGGCAGCACAATGAACTTCTCACCCAACAATTCCTCATCAACTGCCAAAACCCAACCCATCCTAACCACGAGAGCACAAAGGTACCCATGTGCAGGAGAGACAGGCCCGTTCGATTCGACCTTAGAACAGCCTTTACCGCTATCGAGGATCTTATCGATACAAACGAGATGACACAAAGCGACTGCATTGTAGCCAGGAATACCGCCCACACCAACATGGTTCAGAGCACCATCAGGGCTCTGCACGAGAGTGTCATACTCGGAGGCAGACCGCCACCTATCGATAAAAGCGAGACATCCCTCCCACGAACCGCAAGATCCACCCTAGCACAACTCCGATCAGGGAAGAGTAGGCAACTAAACAGTTACCTGTCCAGGATTAACCCGGAAGTAACTGACACATGCCCAAAATGTGGCCAAGGGCCTCACGACACTCTACACCTGTTCAACTGCCCCATGAACCCCACCACTCTCACACCCATCACACTATGGACCCATCCTATCGAGGCAGCTATCTTCCTCGAACTGGACTTGGGTTCCTTTCCTCAACATCCTCTATAATTTTTAACTCTCTTTATTCTTTTCTTTTCATACTACGTACATACAAGTCGACCAAGCCGTTACAACAACAACAACAACAATGAAAACTATTTGCATAGCAACAATTTCAACTACAATTGATGACATCATCAGAAGCAACAACAGCAGCAGCAACATTAACTGCAATAGACAACAACAACAGCAACAACAACAGCGGCAGCAACAAACATAAACGACAAAACCTGATGATCTGCTATAACAAGATGCAGAGGCCACAACGTGTTTGCATAATGATGAAGGCACTACGCCGTCTAACCAACAATCAACCTTCCTGCAAGGCTCTATTCCAAGAGACTGGACGACATAAAAAAGACACCTTGAAGAACTGGAGAAAATCAAAACCGCTTTGCAGATAAGCAAAGTAACGCAAACAAGGCTGCAGTAATGCGAATGCCCTATTTTGCCTTTATTTTTCATAACAAAACCGCAAGCGAATGAGTACAATCTCTGCTTGTAAATCACTAAACCCTGTTAGGCTTTTATACTAACAACATATGGCTGATATTTATTTATATAGAGCACAATAATGTAAACCAGTCATATGTCCCCTACCTAACACTATTTTCACTTCAACCATCAAAAAATTTTGCGAATATAAATTTGAAAAATAAAGAAACGAAATTTTTTTTTTAATTTCAAAGTCATGTCAGATAAATAATATCAATTTTTCTTATTTATATTAAAAAAAAGATAAACGTAAAGTAGAAAACTGGATTTAGAAATAATAAATGGAAACAGGATTTCGAAAATGAGTCCCCCAATTAACGTAAAAACCAAGCTATCAATTATGTTGGATCATACGTCAAAAGTTGCGGATTCAAAAGCAAACGTTATAAATACAGTCGAGGTTTCACAACACGAACTGAAATTAATAAGAATATTGCTAATTATCATTGTCGTACTATTGTGTGTTAACACTTTCACTAAGTTGTATAAGTTGCACAATAGGTGCCTAAAAAAGAAATATCTGAGTAGAGCAAACGACCTTGATAAGATGTAAAAAATAAAAGTAATGATTTTGTCTGCATACATAAATATTTTTTTATTAATGAAAAACACAAAAGAAGAAATAATAGAAGTCCATGATCATTTCATACTAAGAATTCAACAATTAGTCTCAGAAGAACCAAAAAGACAATCGTATTGACCACCAGTCCCAGTGCTCAGGTTAGATCAGTATAAGGAATAAAATAATGAATAAAATTATAAAAATAATATTAGATTTCTATTATGGAATGGCAAGATATTGCTAATAACATAATCGAAATCAGAACTAAGTTTGAAAAATCTTATAAATGCATAACTCAAAACAGACACGTACAAGAGGTTACTGTTAAAAAACATGCAACCATATTGGTACATTGATTTAATCAAGCACGAAAAACCATATATGACCATAAAGATATATTAACAAACAAACATTGGTCTCAGGTATCTAAAGTTTTAATCAAATTTCGATCAAACTTGATATCGGTAAAAACAAGACATAACCTAGACATTTCAGTACCAAATATTATAAATACCGATCTAATGATCGAAACAGGTGAACAACTGGTTGATAGATCAAGAATAATTGATCCAGAATATGAATCAGAAATAGAAATAGACGAAAAAGATTTACACGATTTGACAATTCCAGCGGTAATAACATTCCCTGAGTTTTCTGATCAAGAAGATTCAGCTTCAACTTCGACTCCTAGTGTAATCGAACAAAAACCATACACAATGACTGACACATCAGGCGCCGACAGGGCGTAAATAAGAGAAATAGCTCAAGCAATTCCCGAAATTGACAGTAAAAATTGCATCTACAAAGATTTTTAACAGCAGTAAAGTTGGTTAACCTTACAAAAGGACCATATGAAAGACTTGCTGTAGAAGTGATAAAATCAAAAATAGTCGGCTCAACGCTATACAAAGTCCAGAATGAAACAACAATCGACGCGACTATCCAAAAATTGCAGGCTACGATTATCGGTAAATCATCCGATGTAGTCAAGGCCAAAATGAAAAATGTTTTCCAAAAGGGAAAAATTTACAAACGAAAAAGAAAATTTACGTAAACTGTATATAGCGATCGTATATCGATGAAGGACTTAGTGCAGAGCATGCTGATACCTTCCGCACAAAAGAAGCCATTGTAGTGAGCCCACAAACATAACTATATACATATATATATTTATACAAATAAACACATATCATTTAATAAACATATGCACATACATTGTTGCACTTGAGCAATAACCCAAACACATAAATGTGTAATATGAGCATGCCTCACTCAAACTCTAACAAAAGTGCAGCGTTAGCATTTTGCCGCCAGCGCTTTGCTGCGGTACGTTCGAGTCATACACGCACATACATATATATACATATAAACGCTACATACAAACGCTCACACTCTCTCGCTAGCCAGTAAGAATATACCAATGTACGCTTAGCCTAAGCAAACCAAAAAACAGAATAAAAATGACCACAAAAGAGTGCACATGGTGCCTCACCCAAACAATATATTTTTCAATTTCAATGTATGAGAAATAAGGGTGGACCAAAACTATACAAATAAAGGTTGACAATATATATATATGGGACCCGGCTAATCATTGGAATTGGAAGATATCACAGTTAGTTACACCACTTATAACTCAAGAACGGCTGGACGGATGTTCATTTTCTTTGATTTGTTTGATTTGTACCGGCCCCGCATAACAGAATCGCCCATAAAACGTATTTAAATAAATGTTCCAAAAAATCGGTAAATAGCTGTTGTATTCCAAGCGGTCACAAAAAATCGCAAAATATGCAAAGCAGGCAGACAGACGGACACGGCTAAATCGACTCGGCTGTTGATGCTGATCAAGAATATACGTATATTTTACGTATATATGCACAATCTTAATAAATACATAATTGGGACACGACAATCGCTGAAGCAATTATATCTGAATCTCCAAGTCAGATAAGCACATTATTTTCTATCATCATTTCGACATGCTTCCCATCGAACCGACGTGACCTGTGGAACAAATACAAGGATGACATGCAAAAGACATGTGCGGCAGTTTGTTGGTCAGCTTAGGAATGCCAGCACCAGATCGTGGAGTGAATGATGCATTTAATAAAGAATTGGAGCGTTAACTTGAATATGATCGACATGAATTACACCAATCAGTGAATCTCCAAGTCAGAAACGCACATTATTTGGTATCATCATTTCGACATGCTTTCCATGATGAAACTGGGAAGACATTCCTCATGTCATTAATTTTGGCCACTGTTCGTGCGCGATCCAACCATGCGGTAGCAGTTGCTTCTTCTGGATTAGGGCCACATTGTTAAAGGGATGTCGTACACCTCATTGGGCGTTAAAATTGCCGTTATACCTTTAAACTATTGAACAACCGACATGCACTATTGCAAAACACTCTTCAATGGCCAAAGTAATAGGATAGGCAAAAATCATCATTAGGGACGAATGCACAATGGTACACTAACGCGCATTGGAAGCAATTCACCAAACATTAAAAGATCTGCTCAATGACTCGAGATGTTTTGGAGGCGCAATGATTTTATTATCTGGCGATTTCCGCCAAACGCTGCCATTCATTCCAAGATCGACTCCAGCCGATCAAATAAACGCTTGCCTCAAATCATCCAATTTGTGGAGCTATGTAAAGAAACTTCAGCTGTCAGCTAACATGGGAGTTGCATTGCAGAACGATCCATCGCTAACTATTTCTCCAAGCAATTGCTGATTATCGGTAATGGTCGTGTCTCTGTCGGTGAATCGTATTGATTTCGTTTCCTCCGATTTTTTGCAATTTCGTCTTATCGAAAAACGAGCTCATTAAAAACGTATTCCCAAACATCATTGCTTCAACTTTGTAGTTCAGAATCAGATCATTGGTACTCAGCATTCCTTCAAATCTATCGACTGTGTAACAAACGAGTACGATGTTACCAACTATGCAACAGAATTTTTAAACGCTTTGGATGTGCCGCACAATTGGCAATTAAAGGTTGGCTCGCTCGGAAGTCGTCTTGCTTCGAAATCTAAACCAAACAAAACTATGCTATGAACGAAATTATGAAAATTGATGTCCAATGTGATTCACGCGGCGATAATCAAAGGAAAATTCAAAGAAGAAGAAGTTCTCATTCCGAAATTTCCGATGATCTCAGCCGATGTGCCCTTTGGGTTTAAACGAATTCAATTTTTAATTCGCCTTGCATTCGCCATGACGATTAACAAATCATAAGGCCAGTCCTTAAATGTTTGTGGTCTGAATTTGGAATATGCATGTTTCTCTCATGTTCACGTGACATGTCCACGTGTCGGCAAACCTTTTTGCTTTATTTATTTTTGCTCCTGATAACAAAACTAAAATTGTTGAATATCACAAGGTTCTTCAATGTCGTCTTCAATGAAATAATTTCAAAAAATTAAAATAAAAACAAAACTAATTAGTTCTTAAATTATTGCCTAAACGATCATTTCAGTTTAATTCCAAAAACTGGACATCCCATTGATTTTACTTAAATCTTGGCCCAAGATGGGTCTAATAGATACTAAGACGGTAGATTCTACCGCAAATGTTATAAACAAAATCGAGGTAATATCCCCTCATATAGAATTGATTTCAGTTTTATTGATAGTTATTGTAGTATTGATGTGCATAAGCATCGGTATAAAAATATACCAAATGCACAACAAATGTATTAAGAAAAAGTATATGAGCAGGGCAAACGACCTAGATAAACTTTAAAACAAAAACAATGAATTTAGGAAGAAACCTAGTTATTAAAGTACAATTACTAAGAAAACAATAAAGTTAACAGAGACTCAACTAGCATGATAATACCATTCATATGGAATGGAATAAAATAGTTGAACTTATTAAACAAAATAGAGTAGAATTTGATAAATCCTTCAAATGTCTCAATAAAAGTGCAGTCATTTCAAACGAAACAAAAAGTAAGCACATTGAGATACTAATTCGCACATATAATGAAGTACGAAGGATAATTAATGATAATAAAGCCAGATTAAGTTCCTTACATTGGACACAAGCGTCAGATGTTCTCAAACGTCTAAGAGAAAATCTAGTACATATATCAAATAGGCATAAACTACAATCGTTTTGCCCTACATCACTAGATTTTCCAGCAACATTCAACAAATCGGTATTAGATGGATGACAAGTCCAGCATTGCGATAGAAACGAATAGAGTAGATACACCAGCAGCAGTTAATACACCTGCTAGCTCAGAACAATTAGAGACTACACAGAACATATCTATCAACATGACAGACCAAATAGCAAAAGATAGACAGTACGTCAAAGAGGTATCTTCAATCGTACCTGACTTTGACGGACGAAAGCTACACTTGGAAAGATTTATTACAGCCTTAAAACTGGTTGGACTAACAAAGGGCAACCAGGAAGCAATAGCGATTGAGGTAATAAAGTCCAAAATAATTGGTCCTTGAAGCAGGAAACTTTAGCACAGTAAATGATGCTATTGGAAAATATATACACTGTTGCACAACAGGTACTGGAAGCCCAAGCACTGTCTTCTATTACCAGAATAGAGGCAGGGGTAACAGTAACAGAGGTAATTACCAGGGAAGAGGTAACTATCAGAATAATGGTAATTACAGAGGAAACAACAACTATAACAACAGAGGCCGTGGTAATTTCTCAGGAAATCATAGAGGATCTCAGCAAAATTATGGCAACGCCAACAGAGGTAATTCCAACAATTGGAATCAAAACCGTGGCAACCAAAACAATAATAATAATAATAATAGGTGACAGAAACAACAACAACAATGTAAGAGTTGCACAAGGTAACTCGGGAAACCCCCAAAACCCTTTAGAAACTCGCCAACAATAAAGAAAGTTTATACAATCAACCCAGAACTCAGCGTCTTTATAAAAGTAAGAAATGAAAATACTGGAAAAAATCTCACATTACTTATCGACTCAGGTGCAGATATCTCAGTTCTCAAAGAGAACTCAGATCAATTTATCAATATAGATTTTAACACTATTTCAAAAATATCTGGAATAGGCGAAGGTGTAACTAATTCCAAAGGATTGGCCTTCGTAGAAATTCAGTCAGACCAATATATAATACCACACAATTTTCATTTGGTATCACCCAATTTTCCTATACCAGGTGATGGAATTCTTGGTATGGATTTCTTCAGAAAATATAATGGTATTCTTGACATAAACCCAGTCCAAGATCGGTTCGTACTCCGACCAAATAACTTGGAACCTACCCTACTGCAGTACCCAGATTTTAGCAAAGAATTTTGCATAATCACAGATGCAAGCAAACAAGCTTGTGGAGCGGTTTTAACTCAAAACCATAACGGACTCCAACTACCGATAGCATATGCATCACGCTCATTCACAAAAGGTGAAAGCAATAAGAGCACTACAGAACAAGAATTAGCAGCTATTCATTGGGCAATATTACATTTTCGACCATATATCTATGGCAAACACTTCACAGTGAAAACAGACCATAGACCCCTTACTTATTTGTTTTCGATGGTCAATCCCAGCTCTAAACTAACACGCATGCGGCTCGAGTTAGAAGAATATGATTTTACAGTTGAGTATCTAAAGGGTAAAGATAATTTCGTGGCCGACGCGCTGTCACGAATAACAATAAAAGAATTAAAACAAATAAACACGAATATACTAAAAGTCACTACCAGATTTCAAAGTAAACAGAAAAATCCTGCGCAGGAAATGAACAAGTAGATATGCCTAGGCAATCTCTTGAAAACGCTTCTCAGCCCAACGTATATGACGTTATCACAAATGACGGCTTACGAAAAATAGTGACATTGCGAATAACAATGTTTGTTAAAACATGGAAGAAAAGTTAAAGCTAGAATCGATATTAGCGATTTGTACACCAATGGAATCCTAGACTTAGGTCAGTTCTTCCAAAGGCTTGAAAGACAAGCCGGTATACTTAATATCAGCCAAATATCAGTGGCACCGTGCGAAAAGATCTTTGAATGAATTTCAATAGACACTTTTAAAAAAATGGGCAATAAAATATTAAAGACTCTAAGAGTAGAGCTACTCAAGCCGGCGACCCTAATAAATAATGAGAAAGATCAAGAAGCGATAATGTTTACATTCCATGACGATCCAATTCAAAGAGGTCATACAGGCATAACCAAAACGCTAGCAAAAATAAAAAGACACTATTATTGGAAAAATATGACTCGTCATATCAGAGAGTACATAAATAGATGTCATAAATGCCTGACTTCAAAAATAACGAAGCATACAAAAACACCCATGACTAAAACAGAAACCCCAATATATGCTTTTGACAGAGTGATAGTGGACACTGTTGGCCCACTACCAAAATCAGAGAATGGAAACGAATATGCAGTCACTTTAATATGTGATTTAACCAAATATTTAGTTGCTATTCCAGTTGCAAATAAAAGCGCAAATACTGTCGCTAAAGCAATATTCGAATCTTTTATTCTAAAGTATGGTCCAATGAAGACGTTCATTACGGACATGGGAACAGAATATAAGAATTCTATTATAAATGACCAGTGCAAATATCTGAAAATAGATAACATAACGTCAACTGCACACCATCACCAGACTTTAGGTACCATTGAAAGAAGTCATAGAACCTTCAATGAGTACATACGTTCATACATATCAGTCGACAAAACTGATTGGGATACATGGTTACAGTATTTTGTGTATTGTTTTAATACTACACCATCTGCAACTCATGATTATTGTCCATATGAACTTATTTTTGGAAAATCAAATAACTTACCAAAAGATTTTAAGAGTATAGACAGGATAGATCCACTATACAATGTAGAAGACTACGCTAAGGAAGTTAAGTTCAGACTAGAAATAGCATATAAAAGAGCTAGAATAATGCTAGAACAGCATAAGGCTAAGAATAAGGAATATTATGATAAGAAAATAAATCACTTTAACTTGAAAATAGGAGATAACGTTTTACTAAGAAATGAAACTGGCCATAAGTTGGAACCAGTATATTTAGGTCCATATTTAGTGACAGGAATAGAAGATAAAGACAATATTTTAATTAAAGATAAGAAAAACAAAATACAAAAAGTACACAAAGACAGACTCAAAGAATACAGCAAATAAACAAAAAGTAAACTGAACAAAATCAAAAGGTGGTGGCCTGATCAATCATTCACATTTATTAATCATTCAAATAAATATAAAAAGCAAATTAAATTCAACCAAATACTAAATAAACACTTTATTCAAATATACTTCATTTTATTAACCTATAAAAAAAAAATTAAATTTTTAATTTCTTTATTAATTAAATATTAAATAACTTCATAAATTACGTTATTTCTCTAAAAGGAGAGATGTAGTGAGCCTACAAACATAACTATATACATATATATATTTATACAAATAAACACATATCATTTTATAAACATATGCACATACATTGTTGCACTTGAGCAATAACCCAAACACATAAATGTGTAATATGAGCATGCCTCACTCAAACTCTAACAAAAGTGCAGCGTTAGCATTTTGCCGCCAGCGCTTTGCTGCGGTACGTTCGAGTCATACACGCACATACATATATATACATATAAACGCTACATACAAACGCTCACCTTCTCTCGCTAGCCTGTAAGAATATACCAATGTACGCTTAGCTTAAGCAAACCAAGAAACAGAATAAAAATGACCACAAAAGAGTGCACATGGTGCCTCACCCAAACAATATATTTTTCAATTTCAATGTATGAGAAATAAGGGTGGACCAAAACTATAAAAATAAAGGTGGACAATATATATATATGGGACCCGGCTAATCATTGGAATTGGAAGATATCACAAACACACTTTCCCACGGCCAAGCAAAAAAAAACCACAATCCTGCCACAATACACACCAAACCCAAATACACCCAGAAAAATACAAGGATGACATGCAAAAAGACATGTGCGGCAGTTTGTTGGTCACCAGGAAATTCGCCAGCACCAGATCGTGGAGTAGATGCATTTAATAGCAATTGGAGCGTTAACTTGAATATGATCGACATGAATTACACCATATATGCACAATCTAATAAATACATAATTGGGACACGACAATCGCTGAAGCAATTATATCTGATCTCCAAGTCAGAAACGCACATTATTTGGTATCATTTTCGACATGCTTTCCATGATGAAACTGGGAAGACATTCCCATAATATTAATTTTGGCCACTGTTCGTGCGCGATCCAACCTTGCGGTAGCAGTTGCTTCTTCTGGATTAGGGGCCACATTGTTAAAGGGATGTCGTACACCTCATTGGGCGTTAAAATTGCCGTTATACCTTCAAACTATTGAACAACCGATGATGCACTATTGCAAACACTCTTCAATGGCCAAAGTAATAGGATAGGCAAAAAATCATCATTAGGACGAATGCACAATGGTACACCAACGCGCATTGGAAGCAATTCACCAAACATTAAAAGATCTGCTCAATTACTCGAGAAGTTTTGGAGGCGCAATGATTTTTATTATCTGGCGATTTCCGCCAAACGCTGCCATTCATTCCAAAGATCGACTCCAGCCGATCAAATAAACGCTTGCCCAAATCATCCAATTTGTGGAGCTATGTAAAGAAACTTCAGCTGTCAGCCAACATGGGAGTTGCATTGCAGAACGATCCATCGTTAACTATTTCTCCAAGCAATTGCTGATTATCGGTAATGGCTACCGTGTCTCTGTCGGTGAATCGTATTGATTTCGTTTCCTCCGATTTTTGCAATTTCGGGTCTTATCGAAAAACGAGCTCATTAAAAACGTATTCCCAAACATCATTGTTTCAACTTTGTAGTTCAGAATCAGATCATTGGTACTCTGCATTCCTTCAAATCTATCGACTGTGTAACAAACGAGGACGATGTTACCAACTATGCAACAGAATTTGTAAACGCTTTGGATGTGCCGCACAATTGGCAATTAAAGGTTGGCTCGTTCTGGAAGTCGTCTTGCTTCGAAATTCAAACCAACCAAAACTATGCAATGGAACGAAATTATGAAAATTGATGTCCAATGTGATTCACGCGGCGATAATCAAAGGAAAATTCAAAGAAGAAGAAGTTCTCATTCCGAAATTTTCGATGATCAAACGATGGCCCTTCGGGTTTAAACGAACTCAATTTTTAATTCGCCTTGCATTCGCTATGACGATTAACAAATCATAAGGCCAGTCCTTAAATGTTTGTGGTCTGAATTTGGAAAAATGCATGTGTTTCTTCTATGTTCACGACATGTCCACGTCGGCAAACCTTTTGTTTTATTTGTTTTTGCTCCTGATAACAAAACTAAAATTGTTTAATATCACAAGATTCTTCAATGTTGTCTTC
>JAEIFV010001303.1:0-67183 GCA_018904265.1 Lordiphosa collinella | reverse complement strand
GCAGCCACATATTTTTTAGTGTGTGCAGGCAAACGATTTAAGTGAAATGGAAATAAGAAAATGAGGGGCATCGTGGCAGCCATTTGGAACAATAAGCTTACTGAAACTTACTTTTTACTCACACTCTCGCTCTCACTCTATCTCTTTCTGTACCACCCACAAAAAAAAAAAAAAAAACTGGGACAAAGTGGCTGAAATCCCCACCCAAAAATATAAGGAAAAAACTTACATATGAAACGCCAAGTTGAACGAGTTTTCCCCCCTTTTTGGTTATACAAATTACCTGCAAAGAGAAGAATAAGTGAAAAGAAATTGGTTAAAGTGTCATAAGGACGATAACGAGCACAAAAACATTTCAAAATGCAATGAAATACTTATTTCTGAGACCACAAGTTTATAATTTGTTATAATAAATGTTCAGTTTGGTCCATAATTTAACCATGAATCGACTTATAAATGAACAGCGCTTTCAGGTTATTGAATTTTATTATCAAAATTCTGCACGGTTAAGAATGCATCGTGCACCAAATTTTATGGTCAGTTTGTGCTGAGGCAGCTATTCGGAATCTTGTGACTATATTTCGTACAAAATTTATATTATTGGACATTAAACTAACAACACGCATACGTAGAGTGCGGACAGAGGAAAAATGTCGCAGCTTTATTCACCCGTGTTGTTAATAATCATGAATTATCGATTCGCCGCCGTTCCAGCAATTGGGCCTCTGTTACTCCACGTCGTGGAATATTTCGCGTAAGAATTTGGGTATAAAACCGTTTAAAATACGGCTGGTGCAAGAATTAAAGTCAACCGACCTACCAAAACAAAGTTGGATGGAGATCCACTTTAAATGGATACGTGAACAAACAAAATTGACGCATTTGGTGTGAAGAGCAGCCAGAAGCATTGCAAGAACTGCCAATGCATCTCGAAAAATACACTGTTTGGTGTGGTTTATGGGCCAGTGGCATCATTGGACCGTACTTTTTCAAAGATGACGAAGGCAGAAACGTAACTGTAAATGAAGAGCGATACCGCGCGATGATTACAAACTTATATTTGCCCAAAACGGAAGCGCTGGACTTGGCTAACATGTGGTTTCAACAAGACGGTGCCACACACAGCACGCGCAACAATGGACTTATTGAGAGGCGAGTTCGGTGAACATTTTTTTCACGTTCGGGACTTCTTCTTATAGATCGTGTGCAATTGTAACGCCTTAAGACTTTACGTAACGTATACTGACAAGCCCGCTTCAATTGACGCATTGGAAGACAACATTGAAGCATTTATTCGTGAGACGCCGGCCGAAGAGTATGGCCAAAATTGGACTAAGCGGATGGACCATTTGAGGCGCAGTCACGGTCAACATTTGCATGAAATAATCTTCAAACAGTAAATTATATGGACCGTACTATCGATTCAAATAAAGATTTCATGCATTTTTCTGAATTTTATGTGATTTTTTTGAAAAAATTTCATATAGCTCTTAAAAAACACCCTATATAAGGTTACTACCTAGTCCTTCTGCTGTCAGGCAGATGGTATGGTGGAGTGGAGACAGCTCCTTCAAAACTTCTAGAGCCGCTGTCGGGCAGGTAAGCATACCTCCGGTCAAGTTTATACTTGTCAGCCTTTGCAGTTTTTACAGCTACGACTCTACAGTAAGGAGATTTGCTCGTTCTCCCCACACGACAGCTCCAAAAGTGAGCATCGGACTCACTATCATGAGGTATGTCCACCGGAGTTTGTGTGGTGCCGTGCCCCACGATTTTCCGGCTATGCTATTGCATGTGTATAATGCCCAACATCTGCCATGCCCAGCCGTATGCTTTTTGGGTGCGTTTTATTTTGTAATTTCACCGAAGATAGGAAATTTTTGGTCGTATACTTGCAGGGCGCGCGGTATACAAAACGACACACATGCAAGCATTTGGTGTGTGCGTGCGCGTAGAACAAAAGCCAGTTTTTTTCTCTTATTTGATTGGCGTTTGCGCGTGCAAGCAAACTGACCAACAACGATGTATTGGTGTTTTTCTTTGTAAGTATTGGAGAGTGCCGTATGCTACTTTTGGGCTTGTCTGCCCTACATAGTACACTTACTGAGTGTATACTCTATGTTCTTGTCAAATCTTAGCCTGTTATCGAAGATGACGCCAAGATATTTCCTTTTCCGGTGCTATGAGACAGTCGGATAGGCGTATTGGCCACATTCTACTGAGTTTATCTATTCTACAATGGTTTTTGAAGGGCTTAGGTTGAGCCCAGAAGTCGGAAGTCACTTTAAATCCCCTCTGGACTATGTCGCATAAGGTTTCTTCGTATTTTCCTCTTGCAAGGATTGCGATGACGTCTGCGTATCTCTGGCATGTTATATTTTGGGACGCGAGTCTCTCTAAGAGTTCTTCCACAAGTAGGCTCCACAGCAGTGGGGAGAGTACTGCTCCCTGAGGCATCATCTAGTTGTGGTTACAGTGATGGTTTTTCCACCTTCTACTGCAGAGACTTCCCCGCATCGTAGAAGTGTATCTATCCATCTGCCTATTGTGGGGTTTATTCCTTTTCTGATTAAAGCATAATGCTCCTTCAATGCTTAGGAATGCGCATAAAGCCACTTACTTATCTTCTATTGATTTCTCGAGCATATTCCCGAGCTTGTACAGTGCCGTATCTGTTGACGCTTGCTTTGTTTGCTGGAGGGGTGCCACCTTTAGCAGCGTATTGTTCATACTTTTGTTCACCAGCTTTTCTACCGTTCTCAATAAAACCGATGTCAAGCTGATGGGTTTGAAAGACTTGGGGTTGGTTATATCCTTCTTCCCTGCCTTGGGGATGAAGACTACGCCAAGCATGTGGGATGTACCCAGTTGCCAGACTGTTTGTCATGAGGACTGGTAGGAGTGTGTCCTTTCCTCCCTGCAGGAATACTGGATATATGTTATCTGGCCCGAGGGAGGAATGAATGTTTCAATTGCCCACATCAGTCTCCTTTCGGAAAAAATTTTCTTGGCTTCTGTTCAGTCGGAGCAACGAGGGGATGTTTCCCCGCGAAGTGAGTGTCTAACAAGAGAAGACAGAAGCACCAAGAAGAAAGAAGTAAGTAAGTAAGAAAAGGGAAGGAAAGAAGGAAGAAAGAAGGAAGGAAGAAGAAAGGAAGGAAGAAGGAAGGAAGAAGTAAGGATAGAAGAAGGAGGAAGGAAGGAAGAAAGAAGGAAGAAGGAAGGAACGAAGAAGGAAGGAAGAAGGAATCAAGGAAGATGGATGGAAGGAAGGAAGGACGGAAGAAAGAAGGTATGAAGGAAGAAAGAAGAAAGGAAGGAAGAAGAAAGGAAGTATAAGAAAAAAATGACAGAAGCAAAAAGGTTGGAAGGGAGAAGAAGAAATGATGGAAGAAAGAAAGAAAAAGGAAGGACAGAAGAAAGAAGGTAGGAAAGAAGAAGAAAGGAAGGAAGAAGGATTCTAAAACACAGTTTTTGATTAAGATTCTAAAAATTCCCAAAGATCTCACACTCTGTTTTATGCGAGATATAGCATAATAGAAACCACTTGCTTTTCCGTACCGCTTACTCTAGCGCCAGGTGTCAAAGCTAATTCACTCAAGGTGATCTAGGTGCTCCGTTGATTAGCCGACTCAACCAGAAGCAGCCACATTTGCTGTCAACCGACCTTACCTAAACACTTCACCTTCATTAAGTTTGCCTCATTGTTTCAATTATGCCACTCATCCATTTCCTCCGAATAGCCGCAGTTCCTCTAACCGCAGTTTTCAACTGAAGTCATGCGGATATACGCAACCATATGGACATCATTAACTCACTTCAACAAAAAATGTCGCCCGCCCGTTAATGGAGGGTCCCTTGAAGCGACGGCATGGCTTTTGATTTCATGACTTTTGACTACTTCTTTTTTTGATATTATTTATTTATGAGAAACTCGAGTTTAATTAATGTATTTAATGCTTCAATAATTCCGCTTTGGCCTCCGCCCTTTGCTAGGGCCTTAAATTCGGTTTTCGTTTACTTGACTGACCGTTTCGGAAGGGGCGTGGCAGGTGGAAAACTTTGGGTAGGTTTGCACGGCTTTCAAGTTTGCTCATTAGAAAATCTTTGTTATTCGCTTGCGCATTGTGATGCCGTTGTTGCTGTTGTTGTTGTTGTTGCAGATTCCCTGGAAAACTTTTTGTGCTGCATTGTAAATTTTATTATTATTCCCGGTGTCAGTTACCTGAACAAGTTCTTGCCAAAGTCTGGGCCCATAATAACCCGTGCTCCACTTCAAACGGACAGTCAATTAGGCACAGAAGAGACCACGACCAGGACCAGGACCAAGTGTCCAATCCCCCTGCCCCACCCCGAGTGTCTCATAAAATTATGCGCACTTTTCTTTCATTTCCATTTACGTTTTGCGGTTTCGAAATTCAACTTCCTCCTGAGCCGACAGAGGCTTTGGCCTGCTTTACTTTTACTTATGTACTTGTGCTTACTTGTAGTTCGTTGAACGTGAATTTGAGCGGCAGTATTTTGTATCTTAAGCATGAAATGAATTACAGAGAAAGATCTCATCGTGGTCAGAAGTTGGCATTTTGGAAATGCTTGTGGCTGCTCTCAAATTGCAGACAAAAAGTTCTTCAATGAGCATTTTAGAAACAATGCTCCGTCTGATAAGGTGGGATGGGGTGGAGTGGGGCGGCGGTTGTGGCGTGTCTAATAGAATAGCGATAAGCATTGTTGTTCAGCTTCTGCTTTTGACCCGATAGGCAGCCAGGCAGGACGACGTGCTTATTCCATGGAGAGTCATTCAAAAAGGTCACACAGCGGCGGCAGGAGCTGGATGGCGGATTGAAGGTCAAGGGTAGGTTTAACAAAACAAAAAAATGAGCCAACCGAGACGCTTCGTCAAGCACAAACCGAAGCTTGTGGCCCGTCCCGCCCAAAGTTGAGACTGTAATATGATTAAAAGCACCTCATAATTGTGGTCAATGGAAAGGGAAAGGCGCTGGCAAATAGATAGAAATTGCAAGACAAAACATAAAACACAGGGGGAAAATGTGAAATTATAAAAAAAATTGGACTCTTTATGTCAAATAGTGCAGAGCCAAGTTTTAAAGTAAAAGTTTACTGCGATCTTTTTAATGGAAGGAAAGAAAAAAAGAGAAGTAAGGCGATTCATTTCGATACAAGTTAAAGCGCTGCAGTTGCGTGTTTCTGCTATTAAAACCCCCATACCCTGGCTATTGCTTGTCTTCCCCTTGCTTTTTGTGCATAACTTCCGTGTTTTTTGCTCGATCTTTTTGTCATTTTTCGAATTAATAGATATCTGGCTTAGGTAAATGAAAGTAAAGTTTCACAAAACTTACTTTAGAACGTTTGCTCTGACAGTTTTTTGCGGTCTGAACCAATCTGGTTCTGCTTACGGTATACACCTACCTATATGCAAAATTTGGTCCCTTTAACTCTTATGGTCTCTAAGATTGACGAAGAATTCGGTTGATGAATCGAAAAACTAAGCACATAATGGAATAACAGGGTGGGGCAAGGTAGTAGAGCGTTTTTTTAACTTTTTTGCGCATTCATCTTAAGCTTTTTAAAGCTAAGTTAACACAAGCAAATTTAGGCAAAATTTGCTGGACTTAAAACTAAAGCTATGTTTCCATTCCCAAATAATTTGCTCAAATATGAATAAAAAGTTTACTATTTAGGCCTATTAAGCCAAATGATAGCGCCACCACCCCTCTCCTCTTTTTTGTATTTTATTTTTTACTTACCCTTACTGGGATTTCAGCTCGGGACCTTGAGAGGGCTGCTCTCCTGACACCGACAGCTCAGCCATCGGCACCACCACTTGGATGGCTAGAGCAGCGTCAAAAGAATATTATAAATTGACGGGAAGACAATCCCGTTTTGGATCAAGTTTAAGCTTACTCGTTCTTAAAATTTTAATCCCACTGTCGTGATCAAATCATAGTTTTTATAGGCTATTTACACTAGGACTGCGTAATGCGTTTACAGCCTAATGTTGGCTATTAACGCATAACGCAGTCCTAGTGTAAATGTTGTATTAGACCAGAGGCAGGCAAAAAATACATTTACATTTTTGCATTGGTGTGTGTGAGAGCAGCTCAAAAATTGCTCTCAATTTCAGTAGCAACGACTGCGCCGCGGCGTAGGAAAGCAAGCAACGCAGCGGCGCTTGTACAGCTTATACTATGTGTGTTTGAGCAGCGCTGCTTTCAGACTTTTCCTATACACGCGAGATAGCAATCTGCCTGTCCCTGTATTAGACTTAGACCTGAGCCTGGCTGAGCACAGAACACGCACGAACATGCACGAAATTGAGTTTCCACACGAAACTCACCCATGAACGCGAAACAATCTGGCTTTAAAAAGCATAAAATCTGTACTATAGCACTCCTCAGCATTACTGAGGAATTACGAAAAAAATAGACGGAAACAATGTTACACTGCTGATGCTTCTAGACTTTAGCAAAGCCAGTGACACATTAGATCATACCAGACTTAGTACAGGACTGGAACACATATACAAAATCTCCGCAATAAAATTAACCAAATCATATCTATACAATAGGAAGCAAGTAGTTGTCTCGGGGAAGAGAAAATCGAGTATGCTACCTAAAGGGTGATTTTTTAGCTATTATCTTTTTGGCAACACTGGTTTGAACAGCACACGCACGTTTCGTGTTTTGTTTCACTGTCAAACATCTTCAGTTTGGTCTATAATTTAACTATGAATCGTCTTACCAAACGAACAACGCTTGCAAATTATTGAATTTTATTATCAAAATGCGTGCTCTGTTAAGAAAGTTCATCGCGCGCTTCTTCCATTTTATGGTCAGTTTAATCGACCCACTGAAGCGGCTATTCGGATTTTTTTTAAATAAATTTCGCACCAAATTTACATTGTTGGACATTAAACCACCAACACGCTTACGTAGAGTGCGAACTGAAGAAAATATCGCAGCTGTATCGGCCAGTGTTAATGATGACCATCAATTATCGATTCGTCGCCGTTCTCAGCAATTGGGCCTCTGTTACTCAACAACGTGGAAAATTTTGCGGAAGGATTTAGGTGTGAAGCCTTTCAAAATACAGCTGGTGCAAGAATTGAAGCCGAACGACCTACCGCAACGTAGAATTTTTGGTGAATGGGCTCTTGGAAAGTTGGCCGAAGATCCACTTTTTTACCGAAAAATTGTGTTCAGCGACGAAGCTCATTTTTGGCTCAATGGGTACGTAAATAAGCAGAATTGTCGATTTTGGAGTGAATATCAGCCAGAAGCATTGCAAGAGCTACCAAAGTCACAGTTTGGTACGGTTTATGGGCTGGTGGCATCATTGGACCGTACTTCTTCAAAGATGATGCGAATCGTAACGTAACTGTGAATGGTGAGCGCTACCGTGAGATGATATCCAACTTTGTTTTGCCCAAAATGCAAGAGCTTGACTTGCATGACATGTGGTTTCAACAAGACGGTGCCACATGCCACACAGCACGCGCATCAATGGACTTATTGAGAGGCGAGTTCGGTGAACATTTTATTTCACGTTCGGGACCGGTCAATTGGCCGCCTAGATCGTGCGATTTAACGCCTTTAGACTATTTTTTGTGGGGCTATGTTAAAGCTCATGTCTATACAGACAAGCCCGCTTCAATTGAGGCATTGGAAGACAACATTGAAGCATTTTTCATTTTGCTTTCAGTTCAGTCCACATTAGATCAGTCTGGGTGGGTTTTTTGTGAGTTTTTGTAAGTACGCCATATCATGCCTTTGATATATAAACCGAAACAAGTAGGCCTAGGAATTTTGAACAAACTCAAGCGGACCCTATGTCGAGCAGATAAATTGTTATTCATTCTGCTTTCGGAATTCAGAGAGTGAAGACGTATAAAATTCTCTCTCTTGTTTTTTCTTTTTTTTCTTTTTTGATTATTTTTATTTGTATAGCTTTAATAAGCTGCTTTTGGCTGGTCATTTTGACTTACAATTTTGAAAAAAATTTCGAAAAGCTCTGCGACATATTATACTCTTGCGAAAATATCTCTGGTTCGGTTAGATATGGAACTAATCTTTTCCTATATTTGTTCTTTGCGGAGTCGGATGATTTATTTTAAACTGTTCTCGCTTAGTGGGGTTTTCAACGGAACTAATCTTTTCCGATATTTGTTCTTTGCGGGCTTTGGCCTAAGCCAGCCTTGCGCTCCTTGGCGGACAGTTTGCCGTGGCAACAGATTCGGATTAGCCAATTGGTATTCAAGCATTACATTTTTTTTTACCACGTCTTTATGATCTTGGTCCATATTCGTTAGGAACAACTAAACCGATTTTGATCATTTTTTTCTCCGTGAAAGCTAACTCCTAAATGCATCAAATCTATGTTTGAAAATCATCTTAAATAATTTTTTATTTAATCGAAAATGGTTGCCGAAATCCGTTCTCTACAAACTATGTGAATCATAAGCAAATATTTTAAATTTTTGCCCAACTTTGAACCAAAATGCAACAACCGCAGTTAGCTTGGGTTGCAATGGCTAAGAGCGACAAGTCGCTCCCCCACTTTGGCCACGTGGGCCCATTGCGATGCCATATATTCCCATTGAAACCTTAGGGTGGCCTTCAGTATTGAACTATTGTGTGGGCAGAATATAATTGAGTAGAGCTGGGCTCTCTATGTCGGATACCTCTGATAGGTTGAGTAGGAGTGGTTGACCAAGAAACCCAAGTCTCCTCCTACTTAAAGCGGGGCAATGACTCAAAAGGTGCTGTATCGTTTCCTCCTCTTCCTCAACTACTGCAGAAATCAAAGTGTTTTACACCTGCCTATAAGACAGTGGCCCGTCATGGCCCCTAACCGAAGTGATATGTGTTCCCTTCTGTAACGTAAAAGTGTCTTGGTACGTTTAATGTCGAATGCTGGGCACGGAAGTCTCGCTACCGCACAGGAGGAAAGGTTTTCCACCGGTCCGTAGGGAGGCGCAGTGATTTAGCTTTTTTGTGAAGCTTGTAGGTAGGTATAGGCATTCCTATCGCGCTCCTCTCTGAAAGGAACTCGTTGGTTTTGCCTATTCTGGCCAGTGTGTCCCCAGACTCGTTGCCATATATGTTCCGGTGTCCAGGCACCCATATTAGGTGAATACTGAAGTGTCGGCCAATCTCATTCATGGCTACCACCTCCGCTTGGTAGATTAAGGCTTAGGTTGGGTGAGAAAAGTAATTTTCAAAATCTGAAACAAACTCGATTTGAATCGGGTATACACCTACCTACATGCAAAAATTTGTGGCTCTTATATCTTATAGTATCTGAGATACACGCGTACATACGGACAGACAGAATGACGGACAGACGGACATGGCTAAATCGACTCAGCGGTTGATGCTGATCAAGAATATATTTTTATAGGGTCGCAAATGCTGCCTGTTACATACCTGTTACATACTTTTGCACAACTTCATGATCCCCCTTTTCCCAGTATAAAAAGGGAGCCGAATTGGGCTTAGGTGTAAAAGATTGATCCGGCTCGAAGGACCAGAGACCAAATTCCAGCTAACTTCCTTCTCACCACGCGAAAGTGTGTAGAGACGTTTTAAGCTTAACAATATGAAGTGACAAAAGGTTGATCAAATTTCCAACACTCCCAAGTATCTTAAAAAGTTGATGCAGACAACACAAAGTTTTATCCAAAGGTAGCTGAAACTCCATTTACCTCTTTTACCAAACGGAACTTCCCTTAACAGGCCTTATCCCCATCCTTGTTCTCATTCTCATCGTCGACATATTTCACGTTGATGTATGGTTTAATTACATTTACGTGGCTGTAATACGGGACCCAGAGGTGAATCGGGAGTGAGGGTGGGGGTTGGGGTTGGCGGAGTTTGCTTTGCTTTCTTTAAGTCAGTTTTTTGATGCGCGGGGGGGTAAGGGGGCTAAAATACACCCGCGGGTTACGGAGACAGATGTCTTTCAACGCTTTTGTTTAGCTGTCGTCGTTTTGACTTGGCGAGTGGGGGTGGCGCCAACAACAAACATCGCGATAGGCGCTTATATAATTATGAAGCAAGTAAGTCGAGTCAACTTGCACGTCTTCGGCAAAAAACTTTCCCTTTTGCACCTGAGTTGTGTGTGATGAGACGTTGGGTTGTTGGGTTGGTTTGTTGGCGAACAGCGCCCCTGGTTATGGGTTAAGTGGGGCGGGTATATTAGATTTTGTGAGTCTTTAATTGATGTTAAGCGCCAAGTTGATGTCAAGTTGTAAGTTTTATGGCAATTCATGTGGCATGAATCGCTGATTGCGTATTGCCACGTGTGTGTGTGTGTATGTGGTATTGCTTTTTCTCGTGTGGCTGCTTTTGATTTCAATTTTAATGCCTTTCGCTACACCTGATGTGTGGGCCGAGACTCATTAAAACATTGCCCGGTCGCTCATTAGTCCAAGCACTTTGAATCAGGGGGGGATTAACAGTTGGCAAATCCAAATCATTATGGGAATAAGCATGACTTCTGTGCTGAGTATTTTGTCTTGTTGTTTTGGCACTTTTGATTTGTCGGGCAATTATCATTCATTTAGTTTTTTGGTTCTCTGCCAAATGGGTACCGCGTTTGCTTACATTCTACAACACATTTCCAAAGTTTTGTATGGTTGAATCAGCTATACAGATACCTTGTAACTTTTACGTGACATTTGATTATGGCCACATCTTCCGGAAGCCAACGTGTCACTGTGCGTCACCCTTACAAGAAAAGGCAATATAAAATACACGTAAGTATAAAACAGAATTGTAATTATGTGCTTAGGGTGAGCGATGCGGTAGAATGGGTTACCGGTGAAGGCAAGTCAGGAAGGCAGTTGAATGGCATCAAGACAAGTTGCTTCTAATTTAATTCTTGTGCTTGTGACTTTTGGTGTTTATCCGTAGGGAGTGGTGAACAAGTTGGGCCCAACTTTAACTGACTGTCAGGTTAAGTGCTAAACATGCCACTACCTCACCATACACACACACACACACACACACACACACACAAAGCTTTCAATAAAAACTGCGCTGAATACCAAGTGGAGGAAGCTTCGTAGTCACTCCCTCGCGTGGATTAGTCGCAAAGCCTAAGGGTAAACTAACATTTTAAGCTACTAATTTTGATCTACTTTAAAATGTAATCGTTAAATCCTCAAAGTTTTGATTTTCAAATTAGTTTACTTGGAGAGGAAAATCCAGAAATGTTCCACTGATTTAAGGAAACTAATCAATGTTGGCTACTTACGAAAAGTGTGCATCATTTAGTGGGTTCTCAAGCAAAAATTACTACTATAACTAAACAAGTCAAGACAAGGCAGTATTTCGCTTGTAGTTGAATACCTAGTAAAGAGAATGTGCTTAATCTAGACCACAGGCCGGCACGTCGCTACCTACTGGGCATAGACAAGCCCTCAAAAGCAGCGCAGCCGACTCACGCACAGTATAAGCAGTAAAGGCGTAGCTGTGTCGCGACGCAGTCGCTGCTACTGAAATTGAGAGCAAAATGAATCAGTTTTTGCGCTGCTCTCACACACACCAATGCACAAAATGTGATTGTATTTTTTAACGGCCCATTAGCTAGTTAGACTCACTTAAAGCTGAAGCTAAGCTACTGAAGAAACCGCGCTACCAGCTGACCATGGTCTTATCAATAACAGAAACGATCACCTCAGAAGCTCACCAATAGCAGGGTTAATCCTTCACCTTACCCTTTTATGGGATTCAATGCTTCTTAAAATTCGCGTTTCTGGTACCTTTCTACCCTGCTAGCTGCAGGTTGGCTCAGTACCATGATACAACTATACAGGTACGGCGGATATGTCATTGTGCTCCCAATTTAGTCCACATTATTTCAGTCTATTGCGGTCATTCCATGTGAAAGGTTGTCACATGATGTAATGAATATAAGGAGGTCCCGACATGAGAGCAGCACTCTCGATTGTCAGTACTTGGCAGGCTGTCAACAGAGTAGTCACGTATCGGACGAAATTTTTTCGGACTTTTCTGTTCGTTGCTTTAACCCTTACGTGAGGAGAAAAAAATTACCTTTTGCATTTATAGTCGTGCGAGTATTAAAACTGAGGGAGTAAATTTTATTCATGTTCCAAAGATGGAAAAAAATGAAAATTGTGGGAAGAATCCTTATGATTTAGTATTGGTCCAAATGGAAAAATCTGCCATAAACATTTGAAAGCTACCGATTGGAAGCCTTTAACTAACAAAGGCCAGGTGTCGAAGAGAAAACGACTCATGCCAGATGCAATACCAGAGCTGGAGCGTGAACCGTCGCGTGAACCGGTCTTAGAGCATAGGTTGCGACAGTAGGCTGCAAATGTACCCCACTGCCATTCTAAGGGTTAAACACAGAAAATGTTGCCATTTCACTCATTCACATGAAATATAAGATTCATGGTGGAACTAACAAGGTGAAGCCGTGCGAGACAGCGCTCTGTGTGTTTTAGGTTTGCCAGCGGCAACATAAGGGCCAGTGGGACATTTGGTTTTTGCCGTCGCCGGCATGGAAAGGCTGCTCTTTGGACAGACATTTCAGGCTCAAGATAGCTGATGAGTGTGGATTTGGTCCCTCATGAAACGCGTCCGATCAACTATTAACCTGCAGTTCTTACTGGCTCGAGGTCTTGTTATGCTATTGGCATAACTTTAAACAGAGGTACACACCACAACAAAGGAAGCTTCAGCTTTGTTAAAGTTATGCCAATAGCATAACAAGACCTCGAGCCAGTAAAAACTGCAAGTCAACAGTATAAAGGTCATTAAAACAGTCATAAAAGTACTAGAATACATGGCACCGCGTTGTTGTTCGAAACTTAATAAAAATAGTTTCATTTAAAACAACAAAAACTCCTGTTTGTATTTGCAAACATTTTTGGTCATCTGCTTCAGACGTGGCGGCCGTTGGCTGCTCACTGAGTACAAAGTCCAATGGAGGCCACACACTTACAAAGGGGAATGGCTGTCTTAGGCTGCCTTTTCGGTGTTTTGCGCGCAAGCTTCATTTGGAATTCCCAAGGAGAGGCTGCTCTTTGGATAGACATTTCAGGCTCAAGATCGCTGATGAGTGAGGATTTGGTCCCTCATGAAACGCGTCCGATCAACCTGAAGCCTCCTTTGTTGTGGTGTGTGCCTCTGTTTAAAGTTATGCCAATAGCATAACAAGACCACGAGCCAGTAAAAACTGCAAGTTAACAGTATAAAGGTCAGGGCAATAGCGACTCAACTATAAGGCTCTAATTTGAGTCACACATCAATAGTCACCCTACAAGAGTCACTGGTCAATGAGTGCAATAAGTCAATTAGTCACTGAGCAATGAATTAGAATATGAGTCTGAAGAAAAGTTAACGAACAATAGTCACTGCACAAATGTGAATGAATCATGAGACTTTAAAAAGAGTCAGTGACAAAGAGTCACTCAAAAAATATCACTGAACAAAAGTCGCTGTACAAGCATGAAAGAACAATGAGTTTCTCAACAAAACTCAATAAACTGGAGTCACTGAACAAGAGTCTCTGTAAGTCACAACTTCCCGCAAGGGGCATGGTGAGCTAGGGACAACATGACCGGTTTGACAACCCAGCGGACCCCTGTCAGAACTCACAAACCAAGCCTGTCGGGGCTTAAAAGAGAAAAGCCCACCGAGCTCTGGATAAACAGCAGCCCTAGGCTGTTCACACTGCCACATCCCCCTAGTGTGAGCTCGTAGTGGCTGTGCTTGGAAACTTACATCACGGGTAGAGTCTCAAATTGAGACTCGACGTGGCGTTGCGGGTCAACCAGGTGCTGTGATCCAAAGACCAGCAAGGAGGAAAAGTCACACCAGTGTGCTTTTTAAATTGGAACCAGGGGACTTCGGTCACCCTGGGGCGCCAGCCCAGACTCATTGTATCGTATGCACTTTTCAGTGCGTTCAGTGTACCGTGGTTTTAAGCCTACTAAAGGCACATGCCCCGTAAAATAAGACCTGAAAGATTAGATTATATCTGTTTGTCTCAACTATAGGGCTCTAGACTATGAGGCACTGAACAATGTGTCACCCTACAAGAGTCTCTGCACAATTAATCACTGAATAATAAGGCACAGGGCAATAAGTTCAATAAGTCACTAAACAATGAATCACTAGCTATGAATTAGAAGAAGAATCTAAGGAAAGAGTCACTGAGCAAAATCCACTGTAAAATAGTGATTGAACAATGAGTCAGTGAACAAGAGTCACTGAACAAAAGTCACTTAACAGAATCAACTGAACAAGAGGCATTTAATAATGCGAGTCGTACAACAATAGTCACCCTACAAGAGTCACTGAACAATGAGTCACTGAAAAATGAATGAATCAGTGAACAATGAATTACGGAGCAATGAGTCACAGGACGTTAAGTCACTGCTCTATGAGACACTAAATAATGTAAGTCACTAAACAATGAGTCTCTGAAGAAGAGTCGCTAGACAAGAGTTACTGAACAATGAGTTTCTGAATAAGAGTCGGTAAACAAGAGTCAAAAAAGCCACTAAATAAGAGTCACTGTGCAAGAGCGACTGAACTTTAGGCAAAAAATGAGCACACAACATTAGTCAACCTAAAAAAAAGTCACTGAAAAATGAGTCTCTGTACAATGAGTCACTGAACAATGAATCACTGAACAAGGAATTACTGATTAATTAGGCACTGGACATTAAGTCACTGAACTATGAGGCACTAAATAATGTGAGTAACGAGCCTCGTTTCTTGACTTAACTAATGTAATGTGTAATGACTCTAAAGAAGTGTTTTGAGCATCTGCTCTAACACAATCTGAGCTAGTTTTTGCACCGGGGACGTAGCATGAATTCAATCAGCACATCTGAGACCAAGAAGCAGTCAAAGAAACCAAGTTTTTTGAAAGGCACACGAAGTTATGCACAACGATTACCTTTAAAATGTTAAGAATAACTCAAGGCAACAGAATTAGACATTTTTCAGTAGTATATTAAAGCGATGGTGATGATTCTAAATGGGTTCAGTCTGCTTAACACGATTCTGTTTTCGAAAATGAATCGTCACGTCTAAATCCTTAGTAAATTGAGCTTAACGCTGCTTCAAATGCATATTAAAGTATTACTCCTAAGCGTTAAAATAAACTATACCAAAAATTTATGCGATTTTTTTGAGCGAAGATATACCATTTTGAATACATACATTCCAAGTTACTATAGTTGGATAGGAACGTGAAATAAATCCTTATGAAAATTTGAAACAACATCCATTGCATACCCATGGGTGGTACAAAATATGATCAGTTGGAGCACATGTATTCAAAATGGTATATCTTCGCTTAAGAAATTCGTAGAGTATTTGGAATACTTTAAGATAATATCAAAGTGAATCGAATCAAACGAAAAGGAAGCCCACAAAATGATCATTAATTCATGTTCAGCACTCAAAAATCTTCAAGAATCACCTCCTACCCTTCAGTATATTGGACCTTGGTGCCCAGTCTAATCAGCGTCAAACTGTTGGACCGATTTATCATTGATTTAAAGCAGAGGCAGCCAAAAAACACATTTACATTTTTGCATTTGTGTGTGTGAGAGCAACACATAAATTGCTCTCAATTTCAGTAGCAATGACTGCGTCGCGGCGTAGGAAAGCAAGCAACGCAGCGGCGCTTGTACAGCTTATACTATGTGTGTCGGATCAGCGCTGCTTTGATATTTTTCGTATGCACACGAGATAGGAATGTGCCTGTCCCTGATTTAAAGCAGCGGTGGGCACGAAATTTGATTTTGGGAGCAGTCCAACTTCAGCATTAGAAAAACAGACCCTATTACCGATGCTCGAGTCCACAAGCCAGACACACACTCCAGACATCTCTGCCGCGCACACGAATGCAGCCGTGCTCCGACACGCAGTTGACTTGTTGTTGTCTTTGCATCAAAGCGAGGCAATTGCGCTTGTCATTTTGTCTACCTGTGTGTGGCAGCGCCAAGAAGCGAGACAATTTTAAATGCGTCTGTGTGGCGCCAGTTGCCGTCAAACAACTCTCGGGAGCAATGGGAGCAAGGGCTTGCCCATCGCTGATTTAAAGCAAAAATCGACTGCATTTGTCGCAAAAGAAGGGCTCCCAGTCCAGGAAAAATGCGTCTGTGTAGCGCCATTTGCCGTCAAACAGCTCTCGGGAGCAAGGGCTTGACCACCGCTGATTTAAAGCAAATCTCGACTGGCTCCCAGTCCAGGAAACTCCCTCAATTAGTCCCACTGCGACACCGTTTAGATTCCCTATTAACGCAAAGGGGATTCATCTTGGCTAAAACATTCTGCGAATAAAATTAAACAGAGTCGGGAGCAGCATAGAAGGAGAGGTTTTTTGTCAAGCGATTGTTAGGGAGACGCATGGATTCGTTTTTAGTGTGGAGTTAGAATGAGGCCAGGGGCTCAGGTAGAAGCCCGATGACGGTGCTCCCGTCTTGGTAGTCTTAGTCTGAAGACTTATTTTCCCCTATGTGGAGGTGCATTCGGTAAGTGTTTTGAACTTGTTAGTGAAAGAGCCAAGTGCCTTAAGGGTGGCTTGACTAGAAGAGAAAACATTTCGTTCCTCTATTATAAATACTTACACTCTACAAAGCAGAATGATGTGTTCGTGTTTGTGTGTGCCTTGCTTTAAAGTTGTGTAAAAGCATAAAACTGAGATCTCAGTCCTGGCTCCTATCATTAGTTTTCTAACCAACCTATTCCCTGTAAACTTAACTATGCGCTACACTTTGTGGTAATTTTTTCCTGTTTTTTTTTCTCTTTTTTTTTTGCCATCAACAGGCTGTCGCTAACATTGACAACCACTTGCTAACCACGCCAATTTCCTTGCTCTATTCACATGCAAGAATTTCCAACTATTTTCCTGTGCATAGTTTTCAGTTATTGGGGGGGGGAATGCGAGGGGAGAAAATAAAAATAATGAGCTACTTAAAAGAAATATGTATGCGTGTAAGAGCTTCGCTCTCGCACAGAGCCAGGGCCCAGGCACATACATTGCCGTCTCAAGACTATAAATTTCCGGCCAAGAACCGGGGAAAAGCTGGTCTAATGATGCAGCGTCCTCGGATTGAAAAACTAAAGACAAACTAAAGGAAGACATGAAAATTTTCGATATCCTTGCCTAACGACTGCCGGAGTGTTGAGAAGTGCAGGAGCGGCAATGAGATTTTAAGAGCTTCCACTTCCGTTTAAGCAAAATTTGTTATCGCCCCGGGCAGGCTAGTGCTGCTAGCGCCACCTAACGAGCGCAAAAAAAGTAAAGAAAGGGTGTGGGCAGAGGGGGTTAAGGGGGGGGCGAGTGGCACCTACCTAGATAGGGTACCCTTGAGGCCTGTGCCCCGATTTGCTGCCTGTCTTGCATTTAATGTCACACGCTTCATTATTTCTAATTGGCAAATTTTCAATCAGCGAGCTGGGGGCAGGGCGTGGGGCAGGGGAAGGCGTATTCCCTGCGCGTAAATTTGGCTGCGCTGTGACTTAACAACTTCAGAATTCAATTATGCGACACAGAGTGAAATCAACATTATTGATAAGCCGCAAGGACAACGGCGAAGGCAAAAAAAAAAAAAAAAAAAAAGGAGCAAGAGAAATGATGATGATGGGTAGGGGGGTAGAAGGACGCAATCAGCCTCGCGGCGACATCGGAACTAAGTCGGCTTTTCCCCACTAACTAACAAAAGTTTTTCTCTTTCTCCCACCCTCTCGGGCTCACCCTGGACCCTGCCCTGGCAAAGCCAACAAAAGAAAACGTAACGCGCAAATTATCGTAATTATAAATTAAGTCGACATAGGGGTGGAGGGGGGTGGACGGGGGGACGGAATGGAGAATTGCTGGCAAATGTAATGAAAAATACTTTTCACTGGGGCGAAGCCTGACTGGCATTCGAAAATAGATTTTCACTATATTTCTTAGGCAGCGACTTGGAAGCTCTTATAAAGTGGAAAAGTTTGCGTTTGCTTGTTGTGTTTTTATGCTTTGTTTTGTTTTTATTTTTGGACTGGGAGCGAGGGTGACGGGTGTGGGAGTTTAAAGCAGTTGGCTGAAGCCGTAAATGAAGCCATTTTGCGGCGTTATGATGTCCAAAAAGCTGTGCCAAGTTGAGTTGCCTCCCTAATTGTTCGTAAGCTTTACAAAAGTGTTGCCTACTTATCAGCGCCGCGTCTTTTTAAACCAAAAATTTCGTTGGCCCATAAAGCAAAAGCGTTAATTGAGCGCCAGGCAAAAAGTTTTGCTCCCACTCTCATTCAGACCAAGGCTAAATAGTGAGGCTAAAGAGAGGGAGCTAAGGGAGAAATGAATGGGAAATGCCGCAAGAAAATTTACAACTTCTATGTCCATTCAAGACGACACTGGACAAGCGCAAGAAACAAAATGGCGACTATTAAAAATGTCGAGAGTGAAGGTGGTATGGGGTGCGTTAGGAATCGAGAGAGGGAGAGATGTGACCACCAAGAAAGAGTCGACGAGCAAATATTCTTCGATTGACATCACAAATATTAGATCTTAGGGGAAAGCGAAAGAGGCAACGAAAGTGATTTTACAGGCAGAAGAATTTGGTAACGCTCAGCCGTAAAGGGTAAGCCAAGTAGCCAGTTGTAAGAGATACTTGGGTTCAACTCCGCCTTAAAATTAAGGATGGGCGCAAGAAGGAAAATCCAACTCCAAAGTTTATAACAGCGATCCACAGGAAGCCCCGTCCCACGCCACATCTCTATTCAGCATATCAAACAGTCACCTTCACCAGCTATTGCCGTCCAGTTTAGAGATTAAACTGCAGATTTCTTTCTTTTGTGCAAAAAAATAGAATCGCACAAGCCAAGAGATTCTAAAAGATTTGCCTTAAATCCTTTTTTAAGAGTGAGAAAACGTCTTTGCGACAGCTTTCTTTTGCTCGGTTTTGACTTTGCATAGTCAGCAGCTTTGGTCTCTGCAAGTCATAGCAGCAGGTGGGTTAGGTGTGGGTATGTGGTAGTGGGTAAACGGACAAGAACAGTGACCAAACCGGTGACCAAAACAGTGACCGAAACAGTGACCAAAAAGTGACTAAAAGAATGACTAAAACAGTCACTTAAACAGTAAGCAACACAGTGACCGAAGCAGTGACCAAAACAGTGACCGAAACAGTGACCAAAATAGTGACTAAGACAGTTCCCGAAACAGTGACCAAACAGTGACCAAAACAGTGTTCAAAACAGTGACCGAAACAGTGACTAAAACAGTGACCAAAACAGTGACTAAGCCGATGACTAAGACAGTGATCAAAACAATGACTAAAACAGTGACGAAAAGAGTGACCGAAACAGTGGTCACTGTTTGACCAAAACAATGATCGGTCAAAACACAATGAGGGAGTTAAAGTCGTGTGCCTCGAATTCAAAATACCCTGTTACCTTTATTTTATGTGTTTTGGCAGCTGAAAATGCTGCAACCCCGCTCCATAGAGCAAAATTGTTTCATACATAACTTCGGTGTTTTTGGTCCAATCTTAATGATCTTCCCAGAATAGACAGATATAAGGCATTTCTTGATATATATAAGGTCACGAGGCTCTAACTTAAAAATTATATCTTCGACAGTTTTTTGCGGTAAAATAGTGGAGGGGCTGAAATTTTCCCAATCTGCAACAAAATTGACCTGGGTATAGAATACACCTACCTTCATTTAAAAACTTTGTGGCTCTATCCCTTATAGTCTCTGAGATCGACGCGTTCGTACGGACAGACGAACATGGCTATATCGACTCGGCTTTTGACGCTGATTAAGAATATATACTTTATCGGGTCGGAAATGCTTCCTTCTTCCTGTTACATACTTTTGCACAACTTCATGATCCCCTTTTCTCATTTTTAATGGGAACAGGCTATAACAAGAAAGATAGTCGGTCAAGCCCAACTATAACATACTCTGTACCTGTGAAGTGCTGCCCATCACCGTTGCGACCGGTGCTGCCCATAATTGTTTGTTTTCCTTATAACGCGAATATCGTTCATCCGGTCTTTAAAAATCTTTCAACGGATCGATAAAGTGTCCCGAATACTAAAAATGTCCAGAAGGTTGAAACCTCCTATCTAAAGGGTGATTTTTTAGCTATTATCTTTTTGGCAACACTGGTTTAAACAGCTCACGCACGTTTCGTGTTTTGTTTCACTGTCAAACATCTTCAGTTTGGTCTATAATTTAACCATGAATCGTCTTACAAACGAAAAACGCTTGCAAATTATTGAATTTTATTATCAAAATGCGTGCTCTGTTAAGAAAGTTCATCGCGCGCTTCTTCCATTTTATGGTCAGTTTAATCGACCCACTGAAGCGGCTATTTGGGCTATTGTGAGTAAATTTCGCACCAAATTTACATAGTTGGACATTAAACCACCAACACGCTTACGGGTGCGAACTGAAGAAAATATCGCAGCTGTATCGGCCAGTGTTAATGATGACCATCAATTATCGATTCGTCGCCGTTCGCAGCAATTGGGCCTCTGTTACTCAACAACGTGGAAAATTTTGCGGAAGGATTTAGGTGTGAAGCCTTTCAAAATACAGCTGGTGCAAGAATTAAAGCCGAACGACCTACCGCAACGTAGAATTTTTGGTGAATGGGCGCTCTTGGAAAGTTGGCCGAAGATCCACTTTTTTACCGAAAAATTGTGTTCAGCGACGAAGCTCATTTTTGGCTCAATGGGTACGTAAATAAGCAGAATTGTCGATTTTGGAGTGAATATCAGCCAGAAGCATTGCAAGAGCTACCAATGCATCCAGAAAAAGTCACAGTTTGGTGCGGTTTATGGGCTGGTGGCATCATTGGACCGTACTTCTTCAAAGATGATGCGAATCGTAACGTAACTGTGAATGGTGAGCGCTACCGTGAGATGATATCCAACTTTTTTTTGCCCAAAATGCAAGAGCTTGACTTGCATGACATGTGGTTTCAACAAGACGGTGCCACATGTCACACAGCACGCGCAACAATGGACTTATTGAGAGGCGAGTTCGGTGAACATTTTATTTCACGTTCGGGACCGGTCAATTGGCCGCCTAGATCGTGCGATTTAACGCCTTTAGACTATTTTTTGTGGGGCTATGTTAAAGCTCATGTCTATACAGACAAGCCCGCTTCAATTGACGCATTGGAAGACAACATTGAAGCATTTATTCGTGAGATACCGGCCGAAATGTTGGAAAGAGTATGCCAAAATTGGACTAAGCGGATGGACCATTTGAGGCGCAGTCACGGTCAACATTTGCATGAAATAATCTTCAAACATTAAATTATATGAACCGTACTATCGATTCAAATAAAGATTTCATGCATTTTTTTTGTTTTTTTTTTTTTTTGAAAAACTTTCCCTTAGCTCTTAAAAAATCACCCTTTTTATAGAGGTCCGATTTCGACCAATTTTGGTGGAATCATGGAAATGCATAGTTTTACAACACGTTTCATTAACGTTTTTCACAGTAAATGTTTTACAACCGTCGTCCTATATGCTTTAGTCATCCGATCCGGCTGGTTCCGACAAATGTGCAGCGTATATGTACCAAAAGTCTTCGTGCAAAGTTTGTTGAAGATAGCTTTCAAACTGACAGACGGACAGAAGGACAGACGGACGGACGGACAGACGGACAGGGCTAAATCAACTCAGATCGTCGTGCTGATCAAGAATATATATACTTTATGTGGTCGGACAAACATCCGCACAATTTTATTATACCCTTTGCAAGGGTATAATAAACAAAATCAACCTGATACAATTCAGTATCAATTTGAAAATATGAATACTTATTATTTACTTGGAGTATTAAAGAAGCGCCAAGAAGCGTACTGTACGCTGTAATTATTTTGCTTGATACAGTGCCGACTTTTTAACATATAGACATCAATTTTCCAAAAGGGTCTGGGAAGTCTGCAACTGTGTTTTCCTGTGCCTTACACAATCCCCGTTTAGAAGCTTTCTTCTAAGAGAAAAGTAGTGGAAATGGGATTGGACGCCCGAAAGGCCGTAAACCCCCCAAATTCGATTGGGCCCTCAACGCGACTATAAAGCAGCGTCATTTTAGAAAGGAGCGGAGTATAGCAGACGATTTTTTGTTTTTTTTTCTTTTCTATTTCTCATTTTTCTTGAGTCGCAAATTTCGCCAACAATGTTAGCAATAACTTGCCACTACTTTTGGCTACTCACTACTTCATTTGCGCTACATATCCCACACATTGTTGTGGGTTGCCTCGCTTGTTGGCTCATCGTTCACAGTAAAACACAATGTGGTATGCTCTAAGCCTTATCCAATTGATCCAATTGAGTGTAGGAAGGCGTTAAGATAACCGTGTCATATCATCATCTGTGTTACCTCCGTGCTGCCTTCGAAGCCAACTTTTGATAACTGGAATGAGCCCTTAGTGAATTTGTTTGTCCATTTTTCATGCAATGTGGTAAAGGTTGCTTTCTTGCAGGTTTCAACAGTTTGCATCGATACTTGTACGCATATTTTTCTTCGTTCTTTGGCTAATAGGTCGTGAGGTCGTCATGGTAGTCCATGAATAGTATGGATTCTAAATGGATGTCTTGGTAAGGCTTTGTGTTTTCATTTCAAGAAAACTGTAGCTGAAAGCCATCAAGGGGTCTTGGAAGTGATTCTCAATCAGAATCAAATTTCAAAAGTGGAGAATTTTTCAAAGAAGACAAAGCACGTTCGGGTCATCCATCTGGTAGTAGCTGTTCCCACTCAAAGAAACCATTTCAAAGGAGTTCAACCAACACCAAATTGAGTCGTTTCTGGTATTGCACAACGCGGAGTCCGTATGTTTAAGTTTTATTATTTTCAAATTTTTCAAAATTTACTCACTATCCTTAAAATATTTTTAGTTTTCTTATTTTGGCTTTTTGAGAATCTGAGCTAAGTCCACAAGTTGAACTCTTCCCAAAGAGGTTTCTCCCTTTTTTTTTTTTTGAAGCAAGTTTTATGTTCCAACAGAGTCAATCGTAATCAAATACCCTGCATTAAATAGGGCAACTTCAAGCAATTTGCCGCCTAACTCACATTCTCCCGACAGCCTGATAGATGTACGTATTACTCTCCATCTCTCTCCTCCTTCTCCTCATGCTCCTCATCCGCCTGAGCGCCAATGGCACAGTCTAATCTTTCGACCTCTCCTCTACAACTCTGGTCTCCGTCTGCGCATAAGTAGCTGCGAAATTAACGCTAAAAAATTGTAGTGGCAAAGTGGGACATGGCGGCAATAAAGTAGGAGGAGTTGGAGGTGGAGGCAAGGAAGTTAGATGAACGGGAACCAGCTGAGTACATCATGAATTGGTGGGGGAAATTAAGTTTAATGATTATAAATTGAAAATGACCAAATGAAATAAGTAAATATTGACTGATTGACTAAAGTTGAGTCCGCTTGAAGTTTGATGTGGCTTAATTGTGGATGTGCTTCAAATTTGATTGGCGGCATTTGTATTTTAATACTTCTAACACAGAGGAAAATCAAATGAAATGAAATGACTTAGATATAGCTGGTTTTGATTTACAAGATGAATTAAACTTCATTAGTAGGAATTCTACAAGACCTGTTTAACGAAAGTTATAGAATAAACCTCGCTACTCTCGCTTGATTCAAAGACTTCATAAAGTTTGTTTCATCGTGTAAATCCCGTCTTAGTCTACATTTAGATGACCCCGACCTCTGCTGTACAGTTTTAGCATGTTGAACAGTTCTGTGAAACAAAAGTTAAAGAATAACCCTGGCTTCTCCCGCTTGATTAAAAAACTTCATAAAGTTTGTTTTATCGTGTAAATCCCGTCCTAGGCCCGTTTTCTCATGTACCTATTTTTGCAAATCTAGGTGGATTTTACACACTTGCATAGCTCACGCTCAATGTGAGCAGTGCAAATTCACCAAATCTACCTAGTTTTGCAAAAACAGGAACATGAGAAACCGGGCCTAAGTCTACATTTAGGTGACCCCGACCTCTGCTGTACAGTTTCAGTTAAAAGTCTGGCATGTTGAACAGTTCTGTAAGACGAAAGTTCTAGAATAACCATGGCTTCTCTCGCTTGATTAAAATACTTTATAAAGTTTGTATCATCGTGTAAATTCCGTCTTTGTCAACATTTAGGTGACCCCGACCTCTGCTGTACAGTTTCAGTTAAATGTCTGGCATGTTCAACAGTTCTGTTCAACAGTTCTTGATAAAATCTTATGATGCATTTTCTTTCCACCTAGGTGGAGACTTTCCAGAGATGGTTTTGATTCTGTTTTTGTTATTTAGCTGATTTTTAAAGAACAACCCGCTATATACACTCCCGATCAATCAAGTAGACTTAATACTTAATACGTTAAGATTTAATACGTTGACAAATATATTTTACAAGATGTCCCAGCGAACTTTGTACCGCCTAACAGTCAGTGAATGTAGTGAAACCTTTTAGCAAAACCTTATTTACGAATGTGAATTAACGTAATAAAATTTGTGCACATGTTTTATTAAGTTCAATAGTTCAAGAAAGACATTTGCTTTAATAAAGCTATGTATTTTGCTGGTTACACATGGGTTGATTATTTTTTGTATTTCGTATTGTCATCAGTCGAAAGAACAAATAAAGCGGATGGTTTGCCGACACGTAAACATGCCACGTAAAACTGACCATGAGATATACACTTTCTCAATTCAAGGCGAATCGGAAATTAAATTCGTTTGAATTCAAAGGGCACATCGGAAGCGATAAGCGGAATCCTCGGAATGAGAACTTCTTCACCTTTGAATTCGCACTTGCGCATCGCCGAGTAAATCACATTGATTATCAGGTTTCTTATCGCCAAACGCGTTTCATTTCATAGTTTCGGTTGGCTTGGGGTTGGTTTGTTTTGAAGCATGATGCCTACCGAGACAACAAGTAGTTTTAAATTGTGCGGTGGTAAGCCAGGCACATCTAAGGCAACGAAAAAAGAACCAACGATTCGATACTGAATTACAATGTTTAAGTCATCAACATCTTTATTGTAAGCCGATTAAGTCGCTAGCTTACTAAACCATTGGTTATTTATGTGTTTATCAATGATGTTCGGAAATACTTTGCTGATCTGTCTTTCGATGAAATAAAATTGCAAAAATTTGGAGGAATTCGTCGACAGGAATACGTCCATTATCGATAGTTAGCAATTGCTTGGAGCAATCTTAAGCAGACGGATCGATTAGGAATGGAAGTTTCTTCACATAGCGCCACAGTTTGGCAGAAATCGCCAGAGAGTAAAATCTTTGCATCTCGGTTCGGTCAAGTGCTTCCTATGGGCGTTTGTGTGCCATGGTTGCATTCGTCCCAAATGATCATTTTACACGCTACTAAAACTTTGGCCATTTCGGAGTGTTTCGCAATGTTGCATGTTGATTGTTCGATAGTCTCTTGATTTAACGGAAATTTGAATAAGCTGTAATTCTTCCATCCAAAAGAATCAACTGCTAAGCTGAACTATTGAACAACCAACATGCAACATTGCAACACTCAAAGCAAAGTTTGTAGTAAATGATCATGGGACGAACAATGGCACACAAATCCCATAAAAAACACTTGACCGACATAAATTTAACAAATTTTCGCAACCTTTACATATTTTTACCTGTCTACAATTGCCTTTATTCTTTACAATATAAACTCAATTGAAAAATTTTCAAAATTTCCCGCTTTTTCGACCCTTTTTATTTAATTTTAATAGTTATTCAGCCGATCTTGCGTTATTAATGGTGTAATTAACCACCCTTCGATTTATATATATAGATTAGATTGTTATTATTCAGTAAGTGAGTTTTAAAAATGACAAAGATACGTGCATGAGTTCCAAGACAAAAGGTTGGATCAACTAAATAGACTCAAAATATTTGAATTAGTGGATTTTTATAATAACAATAGTTCGCTCCAGGTCGTTTATTAATGATTCGACATCTTCAAATTGTCTGCCAGTTTGATAAATAGCCATCTTAACAGCATCTCTGGCAGGTTGTTCCAACCCTTTAAATCACATCCGACCAATCAAGCTGCAAGTATCGATCCTGAATCTGCGGCCATGGCTGACCAAGATTTTCAAGGGATTTCAAAACTATAGAGTCATTTCCCCGCTTCTTCGGTAGCTTGTTCTCTACTACCTAGGAGTTTAACGGATGTAGGGTGACAGCATTAGCAGATGACCTGGTTCTAATGGTATCTGATTGCGGCCCTGGATGTAATTCAGAATCTGCAACCAGTAGACACTTTCCTGAAGTAAGAAGCACCGAGAAGCGCTGCAAGACTACTGGAACTAAAACTTCCTAAATCATCTAATTCAGGCCTCAGCAGTATCCTACAGGAAGTAGAAATAAAAGCAAAGGCAAAGGGAAGCGACTGCTACATACCAGTTTAAAAATGGAACGAGAACTTTAGAACACAGTTCCCGGACAGAGAGAAGTGGAAGCAAGACACTACCATCAGGGAGAACGAGCTTTCTATCTATACAGAAGGTTCGCAGACGGAGATAGGCGAAGGAGCAGGCGTCTTCTCCGAAGAACTCGCGACACAGCTCTCATTCCGTCTGACGAACTGGTGTTGCGTTTTTCAAACAGAGATTTATGCAGTCTGGCTGGCGCCTAAATTGATATAAACTTTGGAAGAAACTCCAAGGAACTTTTTAATTTTGGTCGACAGCCAGGAAGCCATTAAGGTTTCGAACGATAACACTGAACCAAATCCCACAACACTAAATCACCCTACACAAGCGGTAGCGGGCATTAAAAGACCCCTACAGGACATCATGACGGAAGTACAGTGGAAGGCCAGAACTAAGGCAGAACGGCAATGGGACATCGCACCTGGTTGTCACATCTCCCGATCACTCTGGCCCCCGATTCTCACCCAAAAGGCCTTCCCAACTATGAACTATGATAGGAGTCATTTGGTCATATGGCTATCAGGATGCGCGTGCCCCACCATGACTTCTCTCGTAGTTGTGGAAATGAAGAGGAACTAGAAAGCATCCCACACTAGTGTTGGGTAAAGGTTGTTCATTTCACTGAACATGTTCACTTGTTCTATTTTTCAAAATGCGTCAACTCTCGCAAGTTGTTCATTTAATCAGTTGATTTTGTTAACTTGTTCAGTTGTTCACTTGTTCGGTTGTTCACTTGTTTAGTTGTTATTGTTCAGTTGTTCACTTGTTCAGTTGTTCTTGTTCTTGTTCAGTTGTTCTTGTTCAGTTGTTCTTGTTTACTTGTTCAGTTGTTCTTGTTCAGTTGTTCAGTTGTTCTTGCTCAGTTGTTCACTTGTTCAGTTGTTTAGTTGATCTTGTTCAGTTGTTCACTTGTTCAGCTGTTCAGTTGTTCAGTGTTGGTTTGAATTGTAGGCCGTTTCGTTTAATCTGTGCTGTTCCAATTGTTGAACAGTTCTTCACCGATTAGCGATCATTCAAACTAATTTTATACCTTCGTTGCTGTTCACACTACGGAATGTTGCCTATTTGTTAGCCATCTCTTAAATGGTTGCCACGCCAGCATGTTGCATACATTGAACAATCAGACACGCAGACAAAAACAGTCAAAGAGTCACCAAATTGAGTGAACAAGTCAATGAACAACTCTGACTGAACAACTCACAGAACAAGAGCAGCTGAACAAGAGCAAGTGAACAACTCACAGAACAAGAATGAGTGAACAAGAACAAGTGAACAACTGAACAAGTGAACAACTGAACAAGAAAACTGAACAACTCAACTGAACCCGAACAATTAAGAAGAACATGAAAATGGCAACTTACTAACTGAACAAAACCGAATAAGTTAATGAAGAATTCATTGTTCATACTTGCGCCAAAGTTGGGGGGTGACGGGTGTAAAGTTTTTCAAAGTCAAAAAGAAAGTCCGGCCCCGTTAACAATCAATTCTGTTCACTCACTCATGAACAACCCAACACTATCCCGCACCTTCAATGCGTCTGCTCTTCTTAGGAAATGCACCCAGCATCTGAGTAAACCATTCTGGCAAATGTGCCTCTGGAAAACCTGGCTCTTTTTGTGGATTCCTCAAAATGGTTTAAATAGAGAGATTGAACAGAACCTGACACCTCCCTACACCAAACCATTTCCCTCCAATTAGGCATCACAATGGGCCAAAAGTCCTCTGGGTGATCTCAGCCTCTGCCGAGCAGTCTATTTAACCTAACCTAACCAAGCAGCATCTCAATAATATTTTAGTCAGTAGATTACACTACACTGCTACTCTATTAATATTACATTTTGATCCAAAATTCAAGCGGTATATATTTGTGCCTTATTTATGAAATGTCCGAAGAAATGAACATGTTTTTTAAAGCTTTTCCCTGTAGCAAGTGTCATTCATCTCAGAGAAAAGGAACTGGAGCTTGAAGCCCCATAATGGGTGCTCTTTCTTTCTCATGTCATATGAATAAAAGCCAATGCAAACGACTTGATACCATTCCGTTTTCCAATTCAAGTGATTCCAAGCCAAAACAGAGTGACCCTGCTTTTTAATGGTTTTACTTTGCTTATTCCTCGCCGTACGGAGGCTTAACTAGCATTTACTCCCACATTTCACCGAATTCTGGCTATGGTTTTCCAAAATATTCTTCAGCTTTTCATATATTTTCCATAATTTCATTAATTTCTTAGAAAAACAGTTTTACTTCCACAAAATTTGTCTGCTGTCGCAGTAAGCCCATGTTTAGCCTCTTTTCTTCGAAATTGCCTCCATTTTTCCATAATTCGAAATTCTGAGAATACCAACAAAATACATCTGGTAGCTCGCACAGACAATCGAAACGGTAAAAATAACATCCTCTGAGTCTATTCTGCTGATTGGCAAAAAAAAAAAAGAAACTGTAACATTTTTTGCTCCTATGCTAAAAGTTTGCAACATAAAAAGGGAAACTCAAATCAAGTTGAGCCTTTTAAGGGAATATAAGTTTAGGTACTTATCAAATTTGGTATTTCGTTGCACCCAAAGCAATGAACTTTTGCTCGAAGAATCTGCTGCACAAAAGGCAAAGACGGCTGCCTCGAGGTGTTCCGCTTCACTGACCTATGCCAAACTGCGTCACATTTATTTTCATTCATTTAAATAAACATGTAAAATGGTGAAAATTACTTTAACTCTCCCAATCCCCCCAAGGAGCCGTCTCTAAATTGCTGGAGAAGAAGACGAACCCCGCCGCTGTCTGTCCCAGCACGCTATTCTTCCGCTTTCTTTTTTTTCTGGCCCCTTTTTATTGTTGCTTTGGTACCCGGCAAATAGCAAATAGCCATAAACGTGTGCGTTAGACTCAGACATGGTTTTGGGTACCAGCTGCCGCCGCCGACCAAAACGTCCGTTCAGGATGCGAGGGAGCCCCGGCTCGTACTCTCGTACTTCAACGCAATTGTTGTTATAGCCATCTAATATTGGATTTGTTATTGTTACTTCTTCCTTTGCTCAGTCTCTGTTTCGGCATTTTGTTTTGTTTTTTATACACACACACACACACATATATATATACATATGTATGTATGTATATGCACAAACAATATTCATATACCAGACGAACGACAACGCCCCACGGTGGTATGGCTCGTGTCTGTTGTTTCAGGCGCCCAAAAGGTGGTGGGCGGAGGGTTTGCCTGTCCGCCGCTAAGCTCGAGATTTATGTACTAAAAGCACGTTGAAATGCAAAAGGAGAGAGGCGAACGAGAGCATTCCATATAGAAATAAAATAAAATAAATTTTATTATTTATATTTGTCGTGACTTCGATTTATTATATGGCCAAGTATAAAGTGTAGTTAGATGTGCGCACAGATAAAGTCCTAACCCTCCATTTCATATGCTCGTTTATGACACACATTTCGGTGCGTTTTATGAGTTGTACTTGCTTTTCAATATGCGAGAAAGAGTGTGTAAGCAATATCCTTGAAAGGATCATAATTATTTTCGGGCCTTCGTTCATTAACACAGGCGGAAACTTTGTTGAAGAGTGGAGCGGCGAAAGTTAACTATGAATGTGGTAAAGTTTTTATACACTTGAAGTTAATAGAATTTCATATTTATTGACTCATTCCATTAATACAGATACAAATGAAGCAAATCATTTGTCAAATAACAATAACCACAAGGAAGAGAATCGGGGTTTGGTGTGAGAGAGCGCGTGTTTGCGCCTATGACAGCATGTTTTATAACAACAATTCTGCTCCTAGGGCAAAGGCGGGGTGCGCCTTTCGTCTAAAGGCAGCGGAAATTCTGTTTTTGTATGTGTGAGTGTGGCTAACACTCACGAGGCATTGATGTGGTCCGACTTTCACATATCTGTGTGTTTTACTCGATACTTAATACCTAATAACCAATGATCAATACTCAATACTCGATATTCGCTACTCGATACTCGATATACTCGATACACAATACTCGATACTCGATACGATACTCGATACTCGATACTCTCGATACTCGATACTCGATACTCGATACTCGATACTCGATACTCGATACTCGATACTCGATATTCGGTACTCGATACTTGACACTCGATACTCGATGCTCGATACTCGAGATTCGATACTAGATACTCAATACTCGATATTTGATACTCAATACTCAACACTTAATATTGAATGCTCAATACTTAGTACTCAGTACACAATACTCAATACAAGACTCACAATACTAATTACTCGATACTAAGTACTCGATGCTCAGTACTCCATGCTCAGTTCTTGACACAATTTTCTCGATACACAGTACTCGTTACTCAGTACTCAATACTCAGTCTTCAAAACTTGATACTAACTACTCGATACTCAATCCTAAGTTACTTACACAGTTACTTACCCAGTGACTCGATACACAGAACTCCATACATAGTACACGACACCAACACTAGGTTCCCGAAACATAGTATTCGATACTCAGTACTTAATACGAAGGCGGTCCCAGAAATAGCCGACCTAACTACTAAAACACAAAAATGTATCTTTTTTTTTTTATTTTTCAACATAGGATCCTTTTAGGTCGATACACTTTTCCCAGCGATGTTCAATAGCTTCGATACCTTTTTATAATAAGAACTGTGAAGCTCTTCAAAATAGGCATTTACCTCGGACTCCACCTCTTCATTGTTGCTATATCTTTTTCCTCCGAGCCATTTCTTCAAGTTTGGAAATAAGAAATAATCAGAGGGAGCTAAGTCTGGCGAATAAGGGGTGTGAGGTAGCAATTCAAATCTTAATTTATCAATTTTAGCCATTGCAACGGCAGAGGTGTGAACCGGCGCATTGTCTTGATGAAACAGCAAACGCGGCACCCATCTTGCGCATAACTTTTTCATGTCCAATTTGTCGGTCAATATGCGATGTACAACACTTTTTGAAATGCCTACACATTCAGCTAACTCACGACCTTTCAATCGCCGGTCACTCAATGCACATTTTTTAATTTTGGCCACCATTTCTGAAGTGGTCACCTCATTTGGACGCCCATTACGATTTTCAACTTCGCAGCTCAAACGACCTCGCTTAAACTCAGCCACCCAATATTTTCTTGTTGTAAACGAGGGAGCAGAATTACGTAAGGTAGAATCCAGCTCCTTTTTAATATTGGTTGGACTAAGACCTTTTATATGAAAGTATTGTATCACATAACGATGACCAATTTTGTCCATGTTTGCAAATCAATAACAAGCGTTCTCTATTAAAATCGACAAAAAAAAACTGTGCAAGGTAAAGGCACCAAACTTCAAACTTAAGCTTTTAATAGTCGGTACTTCCCCTTTTTAATATTTTTTGTGAACATTTTCCAACACTACTGTGCTAGGTCGGCCATTTCTGGGACGGCCCTCGTACTAATAAACCGATACTCAGTATTCGTCAAACTTAATATTCGATCCTAAAAGCTTTAAAAGCGAAAGCTGGCTGCTAGCTGTGGCTGTGGCTCTCAGCTCAGAGTCAAGAGCTAAATATCTTGAGCTAAGAGCAACAGTTGCATCTTTAGAGCTGAACCCTGGTATTAAATACTCAGGCAAGTTCTCAATTCCACTTCCACTGCAACTTATCGGAAACGGAATGGATTTCGTTTCTCGCAACAAAAAAAGGAACAAGTTTTTCGTTTAAAAAAGTTATGCTTGTTGAAATGAAAAGTAATTGGCACATTTCACACTCGTACAGTTGCCAAATGTACAATAAGTAAATTTTCCTGAATTCTGTGATCAATTTAGAACTTATTTAAGTAATTTGAATTGCATTTAAGTAAAAAGAACAAAAAAATTTTTTGTTAAAAGTTTCAGATGTAAATTTAAGCTTTATTAGAAAACAATAACTAACGAAGCTATTATTATTCTTATAAATATACGACTACTATCGTATTTTTGAGAAATTGGCAGTGCCAGCCAAAACGAAAAGTAAAACGTAATAGTCAGCCTCTCTAATTTCTGAGTGTTCTGTTTTCGCTTCATTCTCTCGTGCCGGAATTTGTTTGGCCCATGGTTGGCCAAAAGGGGAAAGCGTTAGCAATTTCATTCGGGATTGAGATCAGCAAAACCAAACCGAAACGGAGCTGCGCTCGGTTTACTTGTCAAGTATGCCTGAATAAGAATTATTTTTCATTTTATTTCTTGGTTTCGTTTACCATCTTCATGAAACTTCATGAAGATTGCGTCGTCGTGTAAGTCCCGACTTAGTTTTAATTCAAGCTGGTAAAATATTTTCCATTTGAAATGCTCCCAAAATAAACTTAAAAACATGATGTTTTAACAAAAAAAAACCGAAGGATCTTTGCATAATATCGACTACAGCTCAACTGAGATGGGTCGCATTTGCTGGAACATGGAAATTAACCTTTAAAATGATACACCGACATATTCTGATCTCACTTATCGGAAAAAGGAAAATTTTACACAATATAGAACACAATCAGTAAAGACAACTTAGAATTTTTCAATGCATGAAATATTGACCAGCCAGAGGGGACTGTCTAAAAGGCTTAAGTTTAAATTTGTGTCAATTGGAGAAACGGGCAGCCATATTGGAAAACGCGACTTGGTCTGTATCTCTGAAACTATGGCTTATAGACAAAAATTCTGAAAGACAAAGTTATAGAAAAAAAAACCTTTTTTATTCTAAAAATATTTTAGTGCGGGCAATAGCTTTCAGGTTATGTACGCTCAAAAATTCAATTTTCAATTTTTCTCCATTTTTCTTGTTTCCGTTTTTTAATTCTTCTAGGTTTTCTTCATAAATTTTCGATCATAAAGCTATGTACTCAGACAAGCTAAATCGATTTAGCTGGGGTCAACTCGCTATAAAAAAAGCTATCTAAGCGGTTGATAAAATTTTAAGGCTACATAATAGCTTGAGCTGGTCTCAGACAATCTAAATGCCTTAGCTCATACCCAGCTAAAAACGCGTGGCGCCGCAGCCTTGACTGGCTAAAAGCTAATAGCTTTAGCTAGGTAGATGCAAAAAAAAATGGTTTCCAATTATTTAGCAAATTAACCTTGCTAAATGAATTCAACAATGGCTGCAGCCAGCAGCGAAAAACAAAATAAAACACAACTAAGGGTTTGCCCATGACTTCCGCCTTCCAAATAACATCCAAATACTCCTGCATTTGCACTTTTATTACTTAAATCAATTTAATTGTAATCAAATCACACTAGGTAAACTAACACAGTGCAGTAAGACCGTTTGACATTTGGTGGTGTTTTACTATTGAAGGGTATTTTGGTGTTGAGCAGTCACACTGTACCCTTAGCTGGGACTCCAGGGTAAAAAGTTATATTTTTAGCAAGGTCAAAATTTAGTTTGTCTAAGTACATAGCTTAACCTGAAAACTATTGCCCGCACAGAAAAGTTGAGAAACCCAAAAAATTTAAGTTATTATCTTTAACTTTGTCTTAGACAATATTTCTCCAAAGACAATCGTTGCCAAGATACAGAGCAATTTCCAGGGTGACCATAAGCCTTTTAAACAGCCCCCTACTACAAATGAAAAATCTGGCTGGTCAATATTTCATGCACAAATATGACCTTTTTTATACCCTTGCAGAGGGTAGTATAAAATGGTCCGGATGTTTGTAACGCATTGAAGGAAGCATCTCCGACCACATAAAGTATATAAATTCTTGATCAGGACGACGAGCTTAGTTTATTTAGCCATGTCCGTCAGTTTGAAAGCTGTCTTCACCAAACTTTGCACGAAGTCTTTTGGTACATATACGCTGCACATTTGTCGGATCAGATGACTATAGCATATAGCTGTCATGGGAACGATCGGTCCAGAAATTAGTTTTAGCTAGAAAAACTGTTTTGTTTTCAATGGAAAAGCCTCCAAATTTCATATTTCTTAGCTTGCTATGCTTTCCCATGAATCCACTAAGTTTGGACGAAATCGGACATCTATATAGTATAGCTCCCATAGAAAAGTAAGGTCCGAAAAGTCTTAGAAAAACTTTTTTGTTTTTATTTCCACTCGGAAACAGGAACAGGCCTAACAGTTCAAAATTTGTTTCTATACCAAAAAGAGGTCATGGTAACATTGGTCTGCGTTCTCAGAATGCAACGCGACTTTGAAATGTCGCAAAAGGTTGAATGGAAGAGGAACGTGCTATTGAAGGGAATCAGCTCGAATCAGAATGATTAAGAAGAAGAGAAGTTCGTGCTCGGTTATCGATATGATCCAATAAAGCAATACAGTGCGCATGCATCTGTTTACTTCGGTAAATTGAAGAAAGATCCGCCTGGAATGTGTTGCGCGGTCTACTAAAACCGTAAAACCTGCAACATTTTATAGTGAGTTCAGATTGTCATAAAGATTTGATAGATAGCAATGGTATACCTGACGAAGACGTAGATTAAACGGCAGAAAAATCACAAAATTTAAAAAGTTTTTATGAGTTTAGATCGGCTTTGGGCTGGCTCTTGCTCCCATTGCTCCGAGTGTTATTTTACGGCAACTGGCGCCACGCAGTCGCATTAAAAATTGCCTTGATTCTTGGCGCCAGCCACACAGTTTTTTTTTTTTTTTGCTTCGAAGCGAGTAAAAACAACAAATCCATTTCGCATCAGCGCAGGGCGCCTATGAGTCGCACAAGCAGTCAGCAAAACAGGTGCATTGTGCGCGATCGAGACGATTGCAAAAACAAATACATACAGTGTGTGTCTGGCTTGCTGACTGGAGCCCCACCAACAAGGGTTGTTTTTTTCTGTTTTTGTTGTTGGTCTGCTCCCAAACTTAAATCCCATGCCCACCGTTGGTTTAGAATATTAAGAAGATACGATAGAAGGGAAGTGTAGACGGGTTAAAGGTTGAATCCTACAGTAAATTCTTATATTAATAAAACTATGAACCATTTTCAGCAAAATTGCCAATAAATTTTGGTCAAAATATGTCCAAAATTCTGACTTTTGCTTTCCCTTCTAAAGTTTCTGTAGCAAATGATGATGAAATTTTCATCGATAAAAGTTTTAACTCTAAACTTTCAAACTTGAAATGGATTGGGTCATGCCTTTCTGGCTCAGCTTAAGCTAACATAGATCGAAAAAAGTGGAACTTACTTCCCATCCAAGAAAATGTCCAATTCCAATCAGCTGGCACATTGCTTAAGAAACGTTAAAGTATTTGCTTAGAAGGCCTCTTCCGTATTAAAACTAAGTGCAATTTGCCATCATCATCTGCTATGGTGTTTACCATCCAATCTTTTTTTTTTTCATTTCTCTTCGCCTGTGCTGGCAAATGTGTGTGGGCGTGGCATTCGCTTAAATGCGTAACACATGCTGCAGTTTTCAATCCCCGCCCAGCCCCACCCACAAACGAATGAGGCACCTGCCCTGACTTAGTTTAAGCCATAATTTCAAATACTGTCTATATTTTTTTTGCTCCCACAATCCGCACACTCCGGTGCCTGGTAATTTGCATTTAAATTTGCCAATGTTTTGCCTTTTTCTCGTTTTCTGCGAAAAACAAAAGAAACAAACGACGGGTGGGGAGTTAGCGAGTGGGGGGTGGAGGGGCGTGGTGTTAGGGGCGTGTTATCAGGGCAAGTTGACAAGTTTGGAATGCGTTTCGCTTAGATTTGTTTAATATTTGGCCACAGGGCGCCGAATGTTAAAAAAAAAAACACACACACACAAACAGAAAGGAAGGAAAAACGACCACGCCTCGCGCACTCCACCCCTCGCGTTTGATGTTTGTTATGAAAAAAGTGCGAAGCTGGCTGGAATTGTGTAGCCAAATATTAAATAACCTTTCGGTTATTGGCTTAGTTCGTGACGCACTCTTCAAATCCGCTCAGAGAGCCTTTCGCCCACCACCCTCACAGTTGCCATTCCGTTTCGTTTTATTGCCACAAATTTCGTTTGATAACCCGGGCCAACTTTTTACAGTTGACAGTTTCCCACCCATTCCCGCATCTGTGGGGTCCAGTTTTCTGGTTCAACCTTTTTCTCTCTTTGGGAAAACTTTGACACCCGAAAATTTGACGTAAAAGCTCATTAACGTGATATAAATTAGATTTTGGGTGTTAGTGCAGAAAATTTAGATACACTTGGCAACACTTGGCATAGTTAAGAGCTGAGAGCATCCCACTCGTTAGGCACATTGTGTAAGTGAGTGTGTGTGTGTGTGTGTGTGTGTATAAGCCAACCTTCAATTAGCCGGGTTGGGTTTTTCTGCTTTGAGCACACTTAACTTGGCTTTGGTTGTATTTTTATTACGGTCCATTGTAACCTACATACATGCATGCATACACACTCGTAAATAGCCGTACATATTAGGCCATTTATACATAGGTGCAAAAGTCTGCGATTGAGAGATGTATGAAATGATAACATAAATTATGTTTGAAGGCAAGATAATTGCACAAAGAGCTTAGTTTGTTATGGCATGTTTTACATGTCTATAGAAATAAAATAGTTTGTCCTGATTTGTTATCAACGCACTGTTCTTACGGTAGAAGTTCCATTTGAAAAATCCGGCCCCAAGGCTGAAAAAAGCCCAAAAAGGTGGTATAACCATAAAATGTGGTATAGTTTTTAAGCAATTGACTTAAAACTTGATTTGTGAGCTCACAATGCAAAATAACTATACAGTTGTTTTTTCAAATTTAAAAAATTCGACCCCAAAGCTAGATAATGTCGGAAATGGTGGTATGATCAAAATATGTTGTATAGTTTTTATACAATTGACTTAAACATCGATCTGTTGGCTTATAATTAAAAATAAATTGGACATTTGTTTTTCTAATTTTTAAATATCGGACACCAAGTTTGTACACAATTCCAGCACGTTTTTCTAACTAAGTCTTCTTTTCGAACCTTACTTTTCTATGGGAGCAATTTTATATAGATGTCCGATTTTAACCAAACTTTGTGGAATCATGGAAAATCATAACAAACTAACATATACGTAATTTGGAGTCGATTCCACTTAAAACAAAAAGGCTTAACTCACTAAAACTTCCTTTTCGACCGATCATTCATAATGCAGCTATATGCTATAGACATTCGATTTTGACAAAACTATGTAGAATTGTGTAAAAGTTAATAAAATAAAAATATGCCAACGTAAGGGACGTTTCCGTTGAAAACAAAAAAGTTTTCTCACAAGAACTAGTTGTACGACCGATTGTTCCTATGACAGCTATATGCTATAGAAATCCGATTTTGACAAAACTTTGTAGAATTGTGTGAAAGCATATAAAATAAATAAATGCCAATTTTAAGGACATTTCCATTGAAAATAAGAAAGTTTTCCTAACTAAGACTACTTTTTAGACTCTACTTTTCTATGACAGCTACATATATGGTGGAGTCATGGAAAGCATAGCAATAGCAAACTATGAAATACGAAGTTTGGAGTCGTTTCCATTAAAACAAAAAGTTCTTTTCAGTAAAACTTGTTTTTCGACCGATCGTTACAGTGACAGCTTTATGCTATAGTCATCCGATCAAGCCGGTTCCGAAAAATGTGTAGCGTATTTGGGGGCATAAAATAACACCAGGTGAAATAATGCCCGCGGGCTTTATTTCACTTTTTTGAAGTTATTTCACTTTCAAAAGAGAAATAACAACCGCGGGCTTTATTTCACTCTTTGGAGTGGCGTTATTTCACTTGAGAAAGTGGAATAACGCCCGCGGGCGGTATTTCCTTTTCAAAAGTGAAATAAAGCCAAGCGGGAGTTTTTCACTTTTTCATTAATGATGATGAAATGATAAGTATACAGGATTTTTTTAAGGAAAAGGAAAAAAGGATGAGTAAAACAAGAGCGAATGTTTTTTTTCATTTTTTTTCTCGCTACACCTTTTACTCAATGTCAAGCAAGAAATCGCTACGTTACGTAGATCCGAAACAAATTTATATCCTTCACTTTAACTATTAACACTTTCAGTATAGAATTAAAGTGAGTGAACTTAAAAAATTGTTCAGGACATATTATTAGTAGAATGGGTATTAAGGTTTATTTCTATAAATTTCAAAGACCTTTATAACCTAAATGGTTTCATTTCTATTGATCACAATAATTGAGCTTGCGCCGTAGGCAAAAGCTTGTCAATTCAACACAATACCAACTTAAGAAAAAACGGTCTTTGCAGACTTTCGTTCACAAGAATTCATGATTTCGTTACACTTATAACGGATTCATCTCTTTGTGATATGAAGATCAATGAAAGAACGGATTTTTTTTCTCTGCGGGCGTTATTTCACTTCAAAAAGTGAAATAGCTCCCGCGGGCGTTATTTCACCCCGGAAAGTGAAATATTGCCGGCGGGCGTTATTTCTCACTCCTTAGTAGGGTTATCTCACTTTTGGAATTGAAATAACGCCCGAGTTATGATCGGTATGGTGTTAACCTTGATAGTAAACCTGGATGTCGAGTAAGAGCAGTGTGGACTTAGGATTGATAGTGCATCTGGGTGTCGAGTATGTCTTCCTTCACTTCGGGGATTTATTAGCCAGTTGAAATAAAAGACGTTGTGTTGCTTTGTGTGGTTCAAACATGAATGAATATATTGTGTCTTTTTGGAATATGCTTAAGCTACGCGGCTCACAGGCCGTTCTTATTTTGTTGTGATAAAATTGAAATTTTTTTTTACTTACCCAGACTGGGACTCAAACTCGGGACCCGAAAGGCGCACTGACTGCTACCGCCGCTCAGTCAACGGCACAACACCTCGGATGATTTCATCAGCGTCAAATTTATATTATAAACTGACGGGGAGACAATCCTGATTCGGATCAATATCAAGCCTACTAGTACTTACAATTTTAATCCCGCTGCCGAGATCAAGTCATTCTTTTTAGACTTAAAATTTGCCCAGCTTTTCTTTTTCAGGGTATGTCTTTTCAACAATGTCTGCAGCAAACTGAATAAATAAACCCGTCCAGTTTTTGCAGTTTTCAGACTCTATTATTTCTGGCAGAAGCAGTTTTTGTTTACAAATAGTTTTTAGTGTGACCATATGTGCGCATACATAAAAATACCTAACATGCATTGAAATATACATGGTTTTCAAATCAATAAGGATGAAGTAGATTGCTACAAAGTCCATCTAGATGCTTAGCCATACAAATCTATCAAGATTTCAAAGAACAGCGACATGAGAAAACGTCCCTTCAAGCTCAGTATGCGAGACAATTAGATAAATTCTGCCCAATTTATAAATTCTGCATCAGAATGCTCAATGCGCTGCATTTGAATGATCAACACTTTTCTGTCAGACGACACAGTTAAAATGAGTACATGATTTTCCAATATTGAAAAATTGGTGCCCAATTTAGAAAATCGCGTTCATTTACGTATAAATTGGCATTTTGATTGGCCTACAAATTTAATAAAAATTCTAAACAATTTTAGCCTATTTCAATATTAAATCAGTTTTAAATTAATTGCGCAAAAAATTTCGATTAAATTTCTATTAAAATAAATTACCACAATAAGTAAAATAAGTTGGCTTCAATTATATATTCTAGCTATAAAAGGGCATGTTATGCTATGACATAAGCAAACACCATGACAAACTATTCCATTAGCCAGTTCTGCATTACATTGTCACGCCCACAGCTCCCCCTTACACACACAAACACACACAGCCACCCAGCCACAGTTAAGCCAAAGGAACTCTCACCGGCATTCGTTTTAGCTAGGCACGCACATACGCCATATTTTGCTGCAAGTTTGTGGCTCTGCCATATGATTTCGTTTCGTTGTTGTGTTTGCTCATTCGCCACTCTTCTCCACCTCGTCCATTTTGTCTGGAGTCTGTGAGCTGGGATTTGGCTGCCAGATGACAATATGACAGAGTCAGAGTCCCCAGCCAGCGTCTTCCAGGTGCCCTGAATGGTCATGTGTCTTGCTCATTTTACTCGGGCAGGAGAAGGAGGAGAAGGGATGCAATGTGAAAGCCTTCAAGGAAGGTTTATCTGCTGCTTATGATTAATTGTGTGAACTATGCGCTCCACCAGATGGGACAAACTTGGCAAACTTGGGCTAAGCAAGGAAGTGAATGCAGTTTGAATAGAATGTGGGTGTAATGAGTGAGAAATTGAGTGTGAAGGTGATTGAATGAATTGAATTCTTGGCAGGAAATGAAAATAGTAATTAATGAACAGAGAATTTGCTGATGAAAGACGAAATTTACATAGATGAGTAAGAGATTGCAAGGAGTTGGAAAACATAAAAATAAATGTATATGAATAAACAGAGAATAACTAGATGTTTAACTCAATTAATGAGTGATTCAAGCGAAAGGGAAAGTTAAAAATAACTATGAATGAACGAAAAAAAAAATTTAAATAAGTGAGAGAACTTTGAATGAATGAGGGCTTGATTCAAGCGACACAGAATTTGGTTTTATTTTAAAATTTGAATGAATAAGAATAAGGGAGTGATTAAGCTTAGAATGAATTGTGGAACAAGAATAATGGAGAATACAAATTATTGATTAAAGAATTTTTAAAAAAAAATTTGAAAAAATAAAAACAATAAAAAAAAAAAAAGAAAAAAATAAAGGAATTCATAACATATAAGCAATGTAATTGTGTATTAATAAAATATTTAAAGCAGAATCGTAGTTCTAAGGTGAATGCATATTTTATCTCAAAATAAATGTAAGTAATGAATAATTCAAATTAGAAAGAACGTGCGAATGCAATTCGTTTAACTATTATTAATAATAGAAAATTATGTCACCAATGAATGATTTATCTTAGAAAACAAATGAAAATCTAGGCGCTTAATAGATAAGTGAGTTTGAATACAAATGAGTTTTACACAGCAATTAAAATATGAATGAGTGTTACTTTAAATCAATGTTTGAATGTTCTTAATTAGTTAAGGAAATTGTAAAGAATTTCGCGCTTGACATCGAGCTAATTTAGTTCTTTTTTGTGTTTTTAGGCGAGGAGGGTGAGGAAAAGAAACTGAGAGAGGAGAGCAAGCCCATTTGAGAGAATAGCGATAAACCCGCTCTCACTGGATCGATTTTTAGGGAGAGGGGTGTGGGGAAACAGTCGAGTGAAGAGCGCTTCCCGGCAGTTTTTAATATAAATTTGGACGATGCTCAAGGCATCCTACATGTGGTGATGTTGTCTAAGCGGTGGTGGTGTGTGAGTGCAGTCTTTCGAGGTTCCGAGTTCGAGTCACAGTAAAGGTAATTAAAAAATAAAAATAATTCACAATAAATGGAATGGGGTGGGGTGGTGGGTTGGTGTGGTTGGTACCAACACCTCACGGCCCCCCACCCCAAATTCCCAGGCAACCCCTCCGAAATCACCCTAAATTCCACTTACTCCTAAAATTCTACTAAATTCTACTAAAATTCTTGATCCAAGTATGAAATTCTCTATTTTTTATCTGAGTATAAGTTTGAATAAATGAAGAAATCTAAATAATTTATCATCGGGTTTGTCTTTATTTTCTATTTCACAATGTTCTCAACGGCACGTTTGCTTCTCCGCTTCCATTTATACAGTGTGACCAACGATCGCTTTTTACAAATACCTTATCAATAATACCAACATACTCAACGATAACATATTGATATATTTGTACATATTTCATGTAAATGACGGTTATTTTTAATCAATTTGTCCAAAGACTTCATTCGGCCGACCTGACTATTTATTATATCGCCCTCGATCTCAACAAGATTCAATATTTTTCCTTATAGGGGCCACGACACTTCGGTGATGTATACCTCTCGGAATGGACGGCAAACGATTTTGGATGTAAAGGTCACTTAACGGTTCTAAGGATTGATCCATTCTTAACGGTTCTACGGACTTATACGGGCCTAACGGTTTTCCGGTCTTAACCGTTCTACGGGTCTATACAGGCATAACAGTTCTATCGGTCTATACGGGCTTAACGGTTTTACGGGTCTATTCAGTCTTAACGGCTCTACGGGTTGCTTCTGGCTTAACGTCTCTACGGTTCGATTAAGGTTTAAATGCTCTACCGGTCCATTCGGTCTTAACGGCTCTACGAATTGATTCGGTCTTAACGGCTCTATGGGTTGATGCAGTCTACCTCTCGCATACATATACAGATGCTCCCGACTCAATTTCATCATCGGCGGTCGCCATCATGCTTTTTCTTTGTATCTGCGCATTTTCAGGTATTTCACAAGAACCTCGCACGGCGCTACTTGAAGATCCACACTCGTTGTCTAAATAGCGGATGTCGCGGCTTGGCTTGATGTACCGGGAACACTTCTTCCAGGTAATCTGTAACAGGTCAAAAGTCTGCAGCCACGGGGCCGTGTCTTCCGGCGGGGCTCAAGCAATTCGAATTTACTTAATTTCATCATAGCGCCGTGACGAACTGATCAAACGACTTGGTCTTTCCCACACCTGCCTGGCTTGCTCTGAAGGAACAACAAACCCGAACTGAAACTGTCTTTCGATCTGTTTTCGTTGTAACTTAACAAAACTGTTTTTCGAACTTTTCAAAATATTTCCTCGCCTATCATAAAGCAAAAACCTTGGCACATTTGTTGATGTCGAAATTCTCATGTGGCGCTAGTGAGGCTGGTAAATGGCGCCAGTGGCAAGTCAGTTTTGGTTGATATGGCAGCCTTCGGTTGTTTTTGCGAATTATTATTGAAATGCAAATTTTAACATTATAACAAATGACTCATGATATTCTTTTAATGCAACTTATCCAGAAAAACAGCGTTGTTAACATTTCCAAAATTAATTAAGCTTAAGATAAATTTACACGAACTGATAGCTCAACTGAGTTTTTCAGACCTGAGTGTCAAAAACTCAGCTAAGCAACTCAGTTCAGTATTTACACATGCCAGAGAAGCTTAGTTGGGTCAGTTACAAAACCAATGGGTCATTGAGCGCTCTGATGTGCGGTCAGTTCAATTTGAGCAGGTTCTATTAGGCTCAGAGTAGGCTCAGACGCCTTTTTACACGTGCTGACAGATACTCAGATACAAAACTCAGCTGAGAGATCAGGTCGTGTAAATTGGGCTTTATCAAAACTGTTTGGATGATGAATTTAGCTAGATCTGGAGGAGATTTAGCTCCAATGCAAGCTGAATGAAGGCGTCTTCTTAGAGAGTCAGCCATAATTGAATTAGCAAATTCATCAAGGATTTTTTGAGAAAAAGATAATAATTGTTAATCCATAAATGATTCATCAAATACTTTGAACGAAAGTATGTGTCTGGTCACGCAGCCAAAGCAACCTAAATAGTGATTCCCTATCAATCACGTGGTAAAGCTTAACGTAACTAAAATTCATTGTTTTGATTTGATTATAGCCCACGGATTCGCTTAGACACAAACATAAACACATATTGTAAGTTCTTATGCAGCAGCGACTGCTCTGCTTACATTCTCTCTCACGCGCTGTTTCCATCGCCATTCCTTTATCGCCTTCATTTTGGTAGCGGCAGCAGCATTTTGTCGTCTACATTGACTATCCTGCCCACACGCATATTTAGTCTCTAAATCGTTCTCGAAGCTGACATTTGGTCCCGAATCATATGCATAGTTTAGTAACTCATTGTTAAGTTGCTAATAGGAAATTTTTGAAGACGGTCGGTCGTTCAGTCAAACTAGCGGACATTTTGGTCACATCTCCACACGCACTCTCTTTCTCGTTATCTCATTTCGCAGCGAACGCTCAAAACTACACTACACCCAAAAATTTATTGAAAATTGTTGTTTGCAAAGTAAACTAACAAAACATCAAGAATAAAGACATATGTACATACATCTGAACGTTATACGTAAACTATAACCGCACATTGAGGTATAATTTTCATAAACAAAGCTAGTCAAAAAAGCTTGCCAGCCCAAGACTATGAATGAATGCAAAAATCTGTTTAATACATGAACAATTAATTTTTTGAATGTATAAAGGAGAGAAAATGTGTACAAATAAATGACTTGTAGTACCAATGAAAGAATGTAAACCAATGAATGAGTAAAAACAATCTGCATCTTAAAAAGGAAACGAAAATGCATTAAACATTCTTATCATTAAATGATAATGAATGTTAATACATAAATGATTCATCAAATGCAATGAGCGAAAAGAATTATTCAGCATTTTAAGAATGTATAAGTAACAATGTGTACATATGAATGACCGGGCAAGAGTACAAATCCAAATAAATGAGAAAGTGAATGAATGCATATAAGGATGACTTATCAATGAGTGTTTCAATAAATGAATGAAGAAATATTCTTAACAAGTGAGTAGGAATACAAATTAATAAGCATGAATGAAAATTAATGTAATGAATAGAATGTGAATGATTATATGTCATGCATAAATAAGAGTTCATGGTAAATGAATCAATGTAACAGTGATTCATTCATTCACTGCAATACAATGCATTCACGCGAGTAAAGTAAAATTATAATATTTCTTTAAGCATTTATTTCCATCAACATTCATGCCAATGAAATGAATGAAAATGCAAAAATAAATATGATCAAAATATGCAGCAAAAGTTTATTTGCTGCAGCTTTTCAGTACACAAAGAGAAAAAGATGAAACATGTGCAAAATAAACGAAAAATTTGTTTAATCAAGCTTACAACAAAGAATGATCTTGTTTAATTAGAAACAATAACAAAGTTTAAAATTATGGATGCTCTTGGTATTTTCTCTCTGTGTATCTCAGTGACATTCATTCAAAAATTTCATTATACTTACACACACACACACGCACACCAAGCTGTGTCCCCTTTGCTTTTGCGTGCGTGTGTGTGCAAACCCTTATCACAGGACGGGTCCGAGGACATTCATAACTCAGAAAGTGAATCAGGCACTTGAGCTTGTTTTTTTTTTCTTTCTTGAAATTTATGCACTCTTTTCTGCATATACCGACATATATATCTACTTAGTATACTCGTCGTACATATGCCAGTTATTACATTTGAGCTTCACTGCTTACTGCTGTCCCCCCGCACCCCGCGCCACATTCCAGCAGCCACCCAGAGACAAACTTCATGACAGAAGCAAACCTTTTGCCAGCTATTTATTTATGGGGACAGCAAAATAAACAAACAAACAAACAACAAAAAAAAACGAAAAATGACCAAAAAGTTGCTGAAAATCGTGCGAGACACTGCGTGGAAATAAAAACGAAAATTTATTATTTATTTATTTCGCTATCACTTTGTATGCGACTGGAAAAAAAAGAAGGAAAACGCAGGTCCAGTGTTCGCAATGGACCTCCACAAACATTTATGAACTAAGCCAACAAAGCACAGTGGGTACAAAGGGCAGTGTCAGCTGCATTTAATTAGCAGATCATTATAAAACTCAAACAAGAAAGGAAGTCGGTCAAGCCCGACTATAACATACTCTGTAACTGTAAAGTGCTGCCCATCACCGTTGCTGCCCATAATAGTTTGTTTTCCTTATAACTCGACTATCGTTCGTCCGAACTTTACCATTCCTTTGGCGGATCGATAAATAATCCTGATTATTAAATATGTCCAGAAGGTACGAACCTTCTATCTATAAAACTGTGAGAGATATAACGTTTTTTTCAATTTGCGGAGGCGGGAGGGGGCGTGGCAAAAATTGAAAATAAACTTGATCTGTCTGCAAGTATAAGAAGTATCTCTTACCATCTCTGAGATCTGTTTGCTTATACGGACAGACGAACACTTTTGCACAAACTTAATATACTCTGTGTACCTCTGGTACAGAGTATAAAAACTCTAACAAATGCTACATTTTCTTTAAGGGGGCTTTGGAAAAAAATTTCGACTTTTTTATATTTGTAGCTTGGATATTCAAAAATATCCCTAAAAGGATTTTCAAAAATTCGAAACAGTTTAGAAGATATAGTCCTTTTAATGACCCAAAGTGACCCGATTTGCCTAGCAACTGCAAACTTTAAACGCGTTTATCTCGAAACCACGTTATTCAAACTGGTGGCCACGATTCAGAGGAATCTAGTGGACGATTTTGCTCCGGAAGGGCTTATACGAGCAAATTGTCGTCGCTATCGTTCGGCCCTCCAACTTTTGGATACCTATATTTTAAGTGTACTTTTTTACACTACACTACAAAAAAAGGCCAAAAAATTGTTGTTTCAAATGTCCGCCATTTTCAAAAAATTTTCAATTTTTTCGGAGGGCCGAACGATAGCCACATTAGTTCTAAACAAAACCGCATTTTTTTCAGATCATCCCAAGTGCTGCACCGTGGTCCATGGGGCACTTTTTTATTCATCATTTTCGGAGGCCGATAACTTCTGACGGCCCTCATATTGACAAAAAAATTTGTATTTTCTTCATCATTAACTATTTAAACAAAAATAAAAATCTTATATTTTTTCTGGAATTTTTTAAAAACCATCTACTTTGCTCATCGCAAAGTGTGTTCCCTAAGCTATTAAGCTAACAAATTGAGGGATTGCAGTTAGCAGCAGCTGATCTGTAATGTTTTCAAGCTACAACGAATTATACTTGTGAAAATAGTCAAAGCCAGCTTGAATATTTGTGAATATTTTTAGCTTTATCCCTTGAAAAACAGGTGTTCTGGTATCTGGGCATAAGAATTATATCAATTTACAAGCATTGTATAGCAAAAGGAGGTTAAGAGAATTCTGACTCGCTTCGATATACGCAATACATTTGAAACTTTTTAAATACACACTAGATCAAAGGTGTCCCAAATCAGCTTTCGGCGGTAAAACATTTTGTTGCAGTGGTTAGGATACTAGGGTGTGAAAATATCAAGTACTTATGCAGTGCTCTTGTAGTTGCAGGGCACTCGTGCAGATCTCTGGTACGTATCTTAGTTTATTTAGGGCTTATACTGTTCTGATACGATAAGCTTCTAGCTACTTTCATTAATTATCAAACTTAAATGCCTGGCCAACGAAAATAGTCCCAGAAAAATTATTTTGCAAAACTACGCTGACATTGTGGTTCACTTAAGGCATAGTTTGAGGAAAAAAAATAGGGAAAAGTTAACTTCGGCTCGGCCGAAGTTTTGTATACCCTTGCAGCTTCCATTGAAAACAAAAAAGTTTTTCAAACTAAGACTACTTTTTGGACCTTACTTTTCTATGGGATCTATACTATATAGATGTCTGATTTCGACCAAACTTGGAAAAATCATGGAAAAGCATTACGAAATTAATTACGAAGTTAATTACGAAATTTGGAGGCGATCCCATTTAAAACAAAAAAGCTTTTCTCACTAGAACTTCTTCTTCGACCGATCATTCATACTGCAGCTATATGCTATAGTCATCCGATTTTGAGAAAACTTTGTAGAAATGTGTTAAAGTATATAAAAAAGGAATATGTCAATAAAAAGGGCGTTTTTATTAAAAACAAAAAAGTTTTTCTCACTAGAACTTCTTTTTCGACCGATCGTTCCTATGAGAGCTATATGCTATAGTCATCCGATTTCGACCAAACTTTGTAGAATTGTGTAAAAGTATATAAAATAAGTGTATGCCAATGATAGAAACGTTTTCATTAACAACAAAAAAGTTTTTCTCTCTAAAACTAGTTTTTCGACCGATCGTTCTAATGGCAGCTATATGCTATAGTCATCCGATCCAACCGGTTCCGACAAATGTGCAGCCTATTTGTACCACAAGACTTCGTGCAAAGTTTGGTGAGGATAGCTTTAAAACTGACGGAGGAGATAGCATAGACGACAGACGGACAGACGTACAAGGCTAAATCAACTCAGCTCGTCATGCTGATCAAGAATATATATACTTTATGTGGTCGGAGATGCTTCATTCTATGCGTAACAAACATCCGGACAATTTTATAATACCCTCTGCAAGGGTATAAAAACTGGTACAACGATTTTACTTTAAGGCGGCATTTACTGTATAGCGATTTTCATTGAGGTTCCAGAAGGAATTTATAGAGGTATCTATGAGCACAGAAAGAGACCAGCCATTGAAAGAATTCGTTTTGGTGCAAAGAAAGTTGAACTACGCTTTAAAGCAGGGTTCCCCAAGAAGAGAGGAGAGAAAATGTGTGAATGAATTGTGTGCCTTGCACTGCGCAAAATTGGGAGCAAGTCAGGGATTAGTAGGCGATTGTGGGATTTGCAGCAAAATGAATTATTGTTTTAAAAATGTTTTTGTTTATCGGTTTGTGTGAATGGCTCCGCATCGCTTTTATTATGCAACTCCTTATGAATGTTATAGTGGCGCCTTATATTATATAAGTATTTTTTACCTCTAATGCGATTGCATACCATGCATTCAGCTACATAAGTAAAATTTAATGAAAAAAATATTTGCTTTCCCATTCGAGGTCCCACATATTTTTTCGCTTGTCGAACAACCGGCGCAGTTGACCACCAATGAGCGAATTAAGCCTAAATGCTTATTTCTTACATGAATTCGACACTTTTGGTGTTTCGATGCAGGGATGCTTTGGCGAACCCATCGACAAATCTCAATCAACAATAAAAAAAAAAAAAAAATAAATAACCATGAATTAAGAATGTGACATATATGTAATTTTAAAGAAAAAAGTCTAATGCTTGTCTTTTAGCAATTTCAGTATTAAAAAAATAAATTAAATATAATAATATATACAAATATGAAGAGTAGCCATTGTAATTTTTTGCAGTGTAGCCCGTAGGCAAAGCGCCGTCAATGTGCTTGACTCGACGCACAGACTGCGACTGACAAATTTTGTTCTCTCTGCCAGTCAGTGAGGCGACTTCGGCTTGCCTTCGGCTGCCTATACATGTGAGTTGCCGAAAATGTTCGGCCCCCGGGGGCATGGCTGGGGAACACTGCTTTAAAGCAGCAATGTTGAAGAAGAGCGAGGCCAAAAAGTGAGAGTGTATTGGTGTGCGATATTAAAGCGACACTCCCAGCTTTTAACTGCCCTGCTCGACGTCTGGGCATCGAATGCAAGCAAAGAGAGCGCTGCTTACGCTCATATGCCGGACTTCGGCATGCGCTCGGCTCGTGTGTGAATAAATAGCCGATTGCGCTCGGCCTCTGGGGGCTACGGAGGAACATCGCTGCCTTTAAGACTTTAAAAAAAACCTAGAAACCAGATTTCAAGCTGTTGAACTGAGTTCTGGAGATGAAATTGATCTGCGTTTCATTTAATTTAAGTTATTTTTAATTTAAGTTACTGTCTCTCGGTGTTCTAGTTTGAAATCGTTGACTTGCCTATCGCCAGACAAGACTTATCGATATCAGGGTGGCCTTTGTAAAAGATATCGATAGTTTTCATACGTCCTCATTTAAATAGTTTTTCCAACATGGAAACTTAATTTTTTCTCTTTTTTTCTCTTTTATTTCTAAAACTGTTTCCCCAGACTTTCACTTTCCTAACTTTGGTTTTCCCTTAATTATAGTTTTCTAATTTTCGCTTCGTTTCATTACGCTTTGTCCCACTGTGCGCATAGAACCAAACCGCAAAAGTGACACAGCTCTGGCCCTGGCGCACATTGTGAGCCACAAAGGAAATAAAAGTAATAGTTGGTTTCGAACTTCGCATCATCATCATCGTCCTGCTCCTCCCCTTTCTCCACCCCCTTCTCCCCCTCCTTAGCCACACACGCATTTGCGATTAGAAAAAGGATACACGTAATTTTGTACCGACATTCCTTTTACGAGTTTCTTCTGACCCCACCCAATCCTTGGGCAAGGTGACAAGTTGGCGGTTATTATTATGCCATGCAAGAGCCGAGACCTCCGCCCTTTTCAATGGATTTGTGTGTGGTTTTTATATTTTTGAGAATTGGAATTGGTTTCGCATTTTTTGGGCGTTTTTAATGGCTTTGTCTGTGCAAATTCAATGAGGATTTGGGGGTCGAGTCCGGGTCGGGTCAAGAGTGTGGACATGTTAAGAGTGACGCTAAACAGGCGCCCACACGCACGCACACACAATAGACTGACAAAGTGGTCATAAATCAATGTTAGTTATTATCGATAACGATTATTATTGAATGATAATACGCTTGAATAGTTGATGACTCTGACGGGTTGGAGAGGGGTGGTCACATCTCTTGTTGACACAAACAAGGCATATTTATTGATGATTTTCCAACAAATTTATGACCTAATTAAGGCAAAACATCGTGTGCATTGAATGCGAATTGGTTCAGCCAAAGCCTTGTTAAAGTGGTATCGATTATTTATCGATTCAAATGAGTCAAAGTTAGCTTGATGCGATTTTTTGATGAGCAATTTGAACCTTAAGTGATCAATAGATTGCAATTCCCTAGGTCCTTGCTTTCGGCAGAAAAAAAGAAAAGGTTTTTAATCAAGTGCAAATACTTTGACAAACGCTTCGCATTTCCCTTCCCTTTTTTTCGTTTGAACTTGAGAGCCAAAGCTATTTGAACATCAAAGTTTCCCTCAAATTACCGTCACGCTACATAATTCAGGCGAACTTTGGCATCCTGCCACCCGTTTTGGGAGCAGCCTGCAGGCGCTAGCTGATTAGCACGACAGCCGCGAGTTGAGTTTTGTCATTGGAAAGAGCAAGAGATGCTGCGCTGCAACTTAATGCTAAATGAAAACTTTTCAATAAGCTAAACACTTCAAGCCGTCAGCAGACAGGCAGACAGTCAAACTGACAGGCCCCCTTTCCACCCCGCCGCCCACTGGTCTTGGGGTGGGCTAATGAATTCGAGCGGAGCGCATAAAAATGTTTGTATTTGCCAGTGCAGCAGTCGGCAAGACCCAAAAAAAGAAACGGAAAGAAAAACGCCCATTTCCATTCCTTTACGCTCCTCCTGTGCGGCAACTTGAAACTATGCATTTAATTGATTTCAAGGAGGGCTTTAAGCAAACACAGTTGGAGCAGGAGTAGTGATGGGGTGGTGGTTACCGAACATACGCCTCAAGGAACAAACACATTAGCCGGCTAGCAAGCGAGAGGAGCAGAGTAAGCGAGCGAGTGAGTGAGAGCCAGGCCAACTGTCAAGCAATGTACGCACCGAAAATTTGAGGGCATTCCGGAAAACCCGCCTGGTGCGAGTGCGGCCTTTGGGTTCGATTTGGTTTGCATCGGACCCGACCCCTTTTGGAAACGAGTGAAAAACTGGTTCAGAAACATATTTCACAAATAATTTAAGCTTGAAGTTGAAGTGTGGTAAGTAGGTTGGTGGTAGTAGGAAGTGGAACACTCGGTTCCGAACCCAATTGAACCGTTTCAAAACTGGTTCAAAGGCGTAACTTCGAAATTATTTTTGATAGTTAAAAAAGGCAGTTAGAAAATACACAGGTTCGAGAGCGGTTCCGAACTCAATTGAACCGGTTGAATAGTGGATCAGAGCCTTATCTCAAAAACAAGAAAGAAAGTCGGTCAAGACCGACTATAACATACTCTGTACCTGTGAAGTGCTGCCCATTACCGTTGCGACCGCTTTGTTTTTTCTTATAACTCGACAACCGTTCATCCGATCCGATAAATAATCCTGATTACTAAATATGTCCAAAAGAAACGAACCTTCTATCTATAAAACTGTGGGAGATATGAGGTTTTTCCCAATTTGCAGGGGCGGGAGGAGGCGTGGCAAAAATTGAAAATAAACTTGATCTGCCTGCAAGTATAAGAAGCATATGTCTCATACATGTCAATTTCTCTATCTCTTACCATCTCTGAGATCTCTTTCCACATACGGACAGACAGACGGACGGACAGACGGACATGGCTTGATCGACTCGTCTTTTGATGCTGATCAAGAATACATATACTTTATAGGGTCGGCGATGCTTCCTTATGCCTGTTACATACTTTTGCACAAACTTAATATACTCTGTGTACCTCTGGTACAGAGTATAATTATTTAAACCATGAACTTGTAATTCCGACTTTTGAAAAGGGAAGTCAAAAATTGTACTGATTCATGAACCCAATTAAACCGGTTCAAAAGTGGTTCAGAGCATCATTTTACAAATTTTTTAAACTCTAATCTTGAAATTCAATGTGTAGCCTGTACTTATTCAAGAACAGCTTCAAACAAGTTTGAGTTAATTTCAACGAGAAGGCTAAGCTAACTCCGTCTGTGCCGAAGACTTGATACCCTTCAACTGCTCGTTTTGATATACTGATTTCGAACTAATTTTGCAAAATATATTTGATGAGGCATATTATTAAAAATGGCCTAGTTAAATAGCGCTAAGATTGCAAAAAGAAGTAGGGGAAGTTAAATTCGGCTCGGCCGAAGTTTTGTATACCCTTGCAGCCTCCATTAAAAACAAAAAGTGGTTCTAACTAAGACTATTTATCGGACCTTACTTTTCTAAGGGAGCTATACTATATAGATGTTCGATTTCGACCAAACATAGTGGAATCATGGAAAAGCATAACAAACTAACAATTACTAACTTTGGAGGCGATTCCACTTATAACAAACAAGTGGATTTAGCCTTGTCCGTCTGTCCGCCTGTTTCTATGCTATCTCCTCAGTCAGTTTTAAAGCTATCATCACCAAACTTTGCACGAAGTCTTTTGGTACAAATACGCTGCACATTTGTCGGAACCGGCCGAATCGGATGACTATAGCATATAGCTGATCGGTCGAAAAACTAGTTTTAGTGAAACTAAACTTTTTTGTTTTCAATTGAAACGCCTCCAAGCTTCGTATTTCTTAGTTTACTATGCTTTTCCATGATTCCACCAAATTAGGTCGAAATCGGACATCTATATAGTATAGCTGTCATAGAAATGTACTCAAAATTGGCATGTATTTGTTTTATAAGCTCCCACACGATACTACAAAGTTTGGAAAAAATCGGATGACTATAGCATATAGCTGCCATAGGAACGATCGGTCAAAAAACTAGTTCTTGTGAGAAAAACTTTTTTTGTTTTTAAGGGGGTCTTCTCATTGAGCAACTTTTTTTTTCGACTTTTTTTTTTGCATTTATTTATAGCTTGGATATTCAAAAAATTTCCCCCAAAGGATTTTCGAAAACTCGAATTAGTTTAGGAGATATAGTCCTTTTAAGTGACCCAATGTGACAAATTCCAAGCAACTGCAAACTTAAAGCGCGTTTATCTCGAAACCACGTTTTACGAACTGGCGGCCATGATATCTCCAGTTCAACTGAACCGATTTTCATGAAACAAAGTGGAATCGACGCAGAATTGTCACCATTCTCGGGTGAACTCGACCATAATTTTAAAAAATTTTTTATATTTTTTTTTTACACTAAACTACAAAAAAAACCGAAATTGAAATTTTTTTTGAATGGCCGCAATTTTGTCAAAAAAATCACAAAATTAAGTTTGAGGTTCACCCGAGAATTACATCTATAATTATACCCTTTTTCTTTCGGACGCCCGGAGACGGAATCGTGGCCGCCGTGACGACACCTTTTTTCAGTCTCATTACTTTTTGAACAGCCCTCGTATCGACGAAAAAATTTTTTTATTTACTTTGAACCTTTTGTAATACTATAATAAAAAAAGTTTTCAATATTCTTTGCGTTTTCAAATAAGATTTTTTTAAAAAGGGTCCAAAAACGGGTTTTGAATGAGAAGACCCCCTTAATGGAAACGTCCCTTACGTTGGCATATATTTATTTTATATACTTTTACACAATTCTACAAAGTTTTGTCAAAATCAGATGACTTTAGCATATAGCTGAAGTACAAATGATCGGTCGAAAAAGAAGTTCTAAAGAGAAGTTCATTTCTACGGATGATTGGCCCAGACCTTAATCCATTGGACTATAATTGGTCGATCGCAAGGCTATGACTCGACACCCAAATATTGAGTCTTTGAAGCGCACCCTTGTTCGAACAGTGGACAATTTCCCAATGCATGAGGTGCGCACTGCATTCGATGAGTGGCTATAGAGACTTCGGCGTTGCTGGAGGGCACATTGCGGCCATTTCGAATGAGATGTTCTACGAATTGAAGCCATTGATAAAAAAAAAGTTTTGAAAAATATTCATTCGTTTTCATTTTATGACCAAAAACCAGTGTACCAATACATTTGTGAGTACTAGGTACAAAACTATATAAAGATTTAAGACAACACTGCGTATAAGTGATATCATAAACTTTGGAGCCTGTTTGCGCCCATTAAACCAAAACATATTTAACTTATTTTTTCCCCCGTTAAATATACACCGTATCGTTATCGTTATCGAAGCTAGACGCGCCTAAAATTTGCTCCCAAAAGTTTTAATTTAAAATTCATGAAATACCTTATTTAAATTTGAACAAACCATAAAAATAATTCAAACAACAATATACATACAATACAATACAAACAATATACCACAACTTAGGCCACAATTAAATCAATGTTTTGATTTGTTCTGCAAGCAAAGCGGGCATACAAATTAAAAACAAAAACAAAACAATAGCCAAACTAAACCAATCATACTCAATCCTACTACACACACTCAGTACAAACAAGTTAATAAACACACTAAACTCAATTGACTCGTTGCACATACGTTTCTGTTGCCTTGATCAGTGCCGTTTGATTTAAGAAATTAATATTTTTGTTACATCAAAGCAAATCAGCAATAAAACACCGACAGTCCGATAAGGTCACACATAAATATACACTAACTTTGCTTATCTAATATACAATAATCACAATGACAAGCAAAAATCACGTAAACGAAAAGAAAAACAACACCAAAAACACCAAGCCTTCCAATACCACTGACCAAGTTGCCAAACGCCGTCGTCAGAACACCAGCACTGACCCTTAAGGCTGACCAATCTCCACCAGATCAGTCATTGCATTTGAGCCAGATGCTTGACGAGCGCTTCGAGATGCAGGCCGATATACTCACTTCCAACATGCGGGAGGCTGAGCAGCGGATTCTCTAAGTGCTACTGGAGCGGCTTGATGAAAATGTTCCGGGCACGTAAATCGCAAGACTCCAATGAGGATCCCGTGATTATTATAAAAATGGAGACTATCCGGAAAAAAATTATTATTTTGTAAGCCATCGGAGCCTTTCGGCGTGAGCTTAACTCAGTTGTTGGGTTTTGACTCTGAAGCTCCAATATTTGTTAATAAGAAATCTTGCCAATACCTAAAGCTAATAATGAGTTCAGGCCAATCTCCATTCTCCCATTCTTGGCAAAAGCCTTTAAGCGTATTATGTCTGCACAAATGCAAGAATTTCTTGGAAGAAATTCATTACTGAGTGATGTGCAATCTGGGTTCAGAAGAAAAAGCAGCTGCACAACAGCTCTCGTAAACATATCTGAGGAAGTTAGAAAGGAGATAGATGAAAGTAATGTTGTTTTTTTTTTTTTGACCCTCCTTGATCACAGTAAGGCTTTTGACTCCGTGAATCATGATATTTTATGTACAAAAACGAATAATATATACAATTTTACAAGCAGGGACCGTAAATAATGATTATTTTTATTTTTTTAACTAAAAAAAATCACACACTTCTAATGGACCTAGAAAAAATGGTTCACACCATAATCTTTATATTTTCTTATTCTCTGCATTTCCGTCATGATTTTTAAATTTATGATTTTTACGTTTTTCTTCACTGATAATAATTATTTTTGAGTAATTTTTTAAAACTTAGACCGTAATCATTATTTTTGATCAAAAAAAATAAAACTCAAAAATAATGATTATGTGTGAGTTTTACTTTTTTCTTCACTGATAACAATTATTTTTGAGTAATTTTTTAAAACTTAGACCATAATCATTATTTTTGATCAAAAAAAAAAAACTCAAAAATAATGATTATGAATGAGTTTTATTTTTTTCGCTCAAAATAAAACTCAACAGTAATTTACGGACTCTGGGTAAAATATTTTGACAATATTATTTTTTATTCTTATAACTGGAACCTAAAGCTACCTCCCAGCATTATTTTTTTTTTCTAAAATTTGTTTTTAAAAAATTTAATAATTAATTTATCATATATTTAATTATTATTTAATTTTACGAAGAGTAATTTCGCCAATGACTCGTCACCGAGGTTGCACCTTTGATCCGTGAGCATCATTTTGAGGGCCGAAAACGATCTTTCAACACTCACTTGTGTTGCAGGAACCGAATGTACCACTTTGGCCAGCTGGTATAAAGTTGGGTATAAAAATCGCTTTTCCTCCCAATACTCCATAATATTGGAGGTCAAGCAAATTGGCTTTGGGCTATAGCCGTCAATTTCTGCATATCCCTTCTTTATTTCATCAGTTGGCCCGCCATCTTCAGTTTCATCATCTGAAGCAACCTCAATAGTCTGCAAGTACTCATTTAACAGCGAGGAGGTGTTTGAGTTTTGCGAAAGCAATGCATTCTCTGCCTCGAAGGAAGTTGATGCGATATCTTTACTAAAGCAAGGCTGTGCTATTGGACTAGTCTGCAATGTATATATCAATATGTTATATGTTATATATTAATGACATAAATACTAACGGGTTCTTTCAACTGAAAAAGTTGTAAAAAAAAGCTTCTTAAGTTGGGCTCTGGCAAGCATTAGGTTGATTGGGTTCTGCAGCAACACCCGTCTTATCCGCGGGTCCAAATATATGCTGCAAATGATTTCATCGCACCCCAATAGGATCTCTTCCCTTTCACTGATGCACTGGCTCAGAGCTTGGCTCTCTGTGGTATTAGCTGCTGCTCATTAACTTAACAACTGAACTTAACTCGATTTGCATGGATCTAGGAACGTAGGGAACGGAACACAAACACTTGTAAAATTAAATAATAATTAAATATATGATAAATTAATTATTAAAATTTTTAAAAACAAATTTTAGAAAAAAAAAATAATGCTGGGAGGTAGCTTTAGGTTCCAGTTATAAGAATAAAAAATAATATTGTCAAAATATTTTACCCAGAGTCCGTAAAATTACTGTTGAGTTTTATTTTGTTTAGCGAAAAAAATGATAAACTCATTACTCAAATTCATTAAAATAATCATTATTTTTGAGTTTTATTTTTTTTTTTGATCAAAAATAATGATTACGGTCTAAGTTTTATAAAATTACTCAAAAATAATTGTTATCAGTGAAGAAAAAAGTAAAACTCATACATAATCATTATTTTTGAGTTTTATTTTTTTTTGATCAAAAATAATGATTACGGTCTAAGTTTTATAAAATTACTCAAAAATAATTATTATCACTAAACAAAATTGTTAAAAATTAAAATATAATCATTACTATGTAATTTTTATTATATAACTTATAATGATTACGGTCCCTGTTTACAAGTACTACAACAAAACTTTTTAGGCCTTACTTAACAGATAGATTGCAGGTCGTGGTTTCTGGATCCCCTTATTCGAATTTTATAAACCTCACGTTGAGGGACACAACGTTCAGTTTTGGGGCCTTTGTTGTTTTTCTATGTATGTTAATAACCTTCCAAGTAATTTGTCTAACAGTAACGTCCATATGTACGCAGATGATGTCCAGATATATATTAGCCGTCCGTTGGTTTAAATTCTCGATTGTTTTAATGTTTGTAACAACGAACTATCAAAAATAGACAGATGGGCTGGGGAAAATGGGCTTGGATAGTTATGCATAAAAAAGCCGTAGATACGACTCAGCTGCCAAAACTATTTATTAACAATACATCGATTAAATATGAGGACCAGGCTTCCAACTTATGCATCATTTTTAATAACATACTTTCGTGGAGTAAACATGTTACTAAAGCGTGTGGTATCACGTTTGGACTGTTAAGGCAAATTTTAGTGTCGCAAATGTTTCTACCGGTGCAAATTAAATTGCTTATTGCAAAGACATATCTTATACCCACACTTTTTTATGGTATAGAAATCTTCGGACACTCCAATGCAGATGATATGAGAAAACCACTGAACCGAACCGAAACCGCGGTTCAGTTGGCTTCAAAAACCATGTTCAAAAACTATCTGAACCACTAAACCGAACCAGTCCTTATTTCCAATCGGTTTGCATCCCTGGATAAAACAATAAATAAATAAATAAAATAAATAAACTTATGAATCGAGAGACGCCAGTATGATCTTTAATTTTTCATACAAAAAAATTTGTCTTAGAGTGGAATTTTGGAAAATTTTACACCAAAAACTTCAAGCTTTAATTAATTCTATAAGATATGAAGCAATCCTCCTATTCTGACAGTCTTTGTCTTATTACTAATTTTAGACAAAAGTTTTTAGGAACAACCTCTGCCAGTCTCTCTCTCTCTCTCTCTCTTCCTGTCTCCTTTTCACTGTCTTCATTTCGTCTGTCTATGCGTTGGTATGCAAATAGCAATGCATTTAAATTAATCATACGCTCTGTGTGCACGCGTATGTGTGCGCCTGTTGTCTGTCTGCGTGTGTGTCAGTGTGTGTGTGTGCTTGGCGAGGCGGACTAGCTCAGGTAACGGTTTCTGTGTGCGTTCTTTCGTGTGTTTGTGCAATTTACCAAATTGCTTTGCGCGTAAGCCTCATGATTTTCATCAGGCATCATCATTATCAACAAAGTCAAACTTCGTCATCAGCTTCAATGAATGCGCCCGCCTGTAAGCAGCAAAAGGCAGTGTTTAAGTAGTGCACCCAAAAATAAAAGGGGTTAAGAAAACGCCACACACGCACGCACACACAAACAGATGAGAGAGCTCTTCCCATAGTAATTTATTACAGTTTGAGCAGCACTGCGAATGTGTGTGCCAGAGCTTATAAATCAGCCTGGCAACGGGAACCGCTTAGCTAAGGAAGGAGTTAAGGACCAACAACAACAATAATCATAACAATAAACAATGCAGGGCGCATAACCTGGCAACAGCATCACAAAGTTTGACTTACGTTTTCGTAGCATACATTTTGGGGCTGCATAGAAATTGATTCCCGGACTTTAAGACTGATTTCGGCGTTACTTGCGCTTGGACCCACAATTTTTAGACATGGAAATTAAAGGTGCAGGGTCTGCCTTTTCCATTTTGGTGGAATTTTTGGGATTTGGAAAGACTTCTGCTGAAGTCTACTGTTGATAGAACCGATTACCTTTTTGTTTTGTTATTTTTGTTTGTAACAAGTTGTTGTTGTTGCTGTTGGCAGTTTGTGGCGTTTGCTGCTATAACCGTTAGTTGTACTTTGTTGTTGTTGTTGTTACCCACTTGACACTAAACGAAAATGAAACGAAAAATTGTTGGTCGAGCCGCAGGCGGTGAGAAACCATCGTGTGTTTGTTTTTTTTTTTCTCATTTTTATTTACAGTTTCACAGCCACTTGAAAAAAAGAAAAAAGTTTACATCGCTCGCTCTCTTTGTATGCACGTAGTAGCCGTGTCCCGCTCACACGTTATTTATAGTTGTCGCTTGTTTGCTGTGCGTTATTTTTAATAAGTTGCATAAATTATGCAAGCGTTCCTGTCCCGAGTCCCTGTCCCTGTCATTTGTCTGCCTCGACGACACTTTAAAGTTTGAACAGAACTGGTACAGTGAACACTCTCTTCCCTGTGTGCTGGCCTGTGTTGTTTTATTAATGAGCTGCGCCAAATTAAGTTTAATATATGTGCGTTTAAATGCTCGCCCTCTCGCTCGCACTCGATGTGACATTTATCATTTATAATTGTTTGGCTGTGGCCAAAAGGGCTGTGCGGTTTTTTTGGGAGGCGTGGCCCTGTTTTCTTTGTGCATGCATATTTTGACATTTTGACATGCATTAAATCAGTCAAGCGTAGGCCACTTTGAGCTCCACTCCTCAGTGACTTTGCGGTGCGTGTCCAGCTATGTGTCCTGTCTGCCTCTCTACCCTCCCTTTCGCTCGCTCTGTCGCTCTCTGCCTACCATTTTCATTCATTTTGTGCGGCTTGAGGCCAACTTTTAAGCTAACCGCATCTATTTAAATACCAAACTGCAATTTGAAGTAGAAAGTTAAGATATTTAAGCCTTCACCCAACTGAAGAGCATTCCATATTAATGAGAAACAACTGAGGCGGCGGCAGGTGGATCAAGAGAAAAGGCAGGGGAATGGCTGTCTAAATCTTTTGGTTTAGTTAGCGCTGTAAGCGCCAGTGTTGCGCAACTTTGGATATCGAAACATTCTTGATGCTGAAGAAAACCTTTATAAAAATTCCAAAAAAAAAAATAGGGGAAAGTTAACTTCGGCTCGGCCAAAGTTTTGTATACCCTTGCAGCTTCCATTGAAAACAAAAAAGATTTTCTAAGACTCTTCTAAGGCGAAATTTGGAGGCGATCCCATTTAAAACAAAAAGTTTTTCTCACTAGAACTTCTTTTTCGACCGATCATTCATACTGCAGCTATATGCTATAGTCATCCGATTTTGATAAAACTTTGTAGAAATGTGTCCAAAGTATATACAATAAGTGTATGCCAATAAAAAGGACGTTTTCATTAAAAACAAAAAATTTTTCTCACTAGAACTAGTTTTTCGACCGATCGTTCCTATGGGAGCTATATGCTATAGTCATCCGATTTCGACCAAACTTTGTAGAATTGTGTAAAAGTATATAAAATAAGTGTATGCCAATGATAAGGACGTTTTCATTAAAAACAAAAAAATTTTCTCACTAGAACTAGTTTTTCGACCGATCGTTCCTATGGGAATAGCTATAGTCATCCGATTTCGACCAAACTTTGTAGAATTGGGTAAAAGTATATAAAATAAGTGTATGCCAATGACAAGGACGTTTTCATTAAAAACAAAAAGTTTTTCTCACTAGAACTAGTTTTTCGACCGATCGTTCCTATGGCAGCTATATGCTATAGTCATCCGATCCGGCCGGTTCCGACAAATGTGCAGCGTATTTATACCAAAAGACTTCGTGCTAAATTTGGTGAGGATAGCTTTAAAACTGACGGAGAAGATAGCATAGAAACAGAAAGACGGACAGACGGAGACGGCTAAATCAACACAGCTCGTCATGCTGATCAAGAATATATATACTTTATGTGGTCGGAGATGCTTTCTTCTATGCGTTACAAACATCCGGACAATTTTATAATACCCTCTGCAAGGGTATAAAAACCCCACAACCAACTTTTTATTTTGTATACTCTGTACCAGAGGTACACAGAGTATATTAAGTTTGTGTAAAAGTGTCCGTTTGTCCGTCCGTCTGTCTGTCTGTCCGTCTGTCCATATGAACAAACAGATCTCAGAGATGGTAAGAGATTTGACATGTATGGAACATATGTTTCTTATACTTGCAGGCATATCAGGTTTATTTTCAATTTTGACCACGCCCCTTCCGCCCCCGTAATATCGAAAGAAACGTCATATTTCCCACAGTTTTATAGATAGAAGGTTCGAACCTTTTGGACATATTTAGTATTTTTTATAGATCAGAATTTCGATATTCGAGTTATAAGGAAAACAAACAATTATGGGTAGCACCGGTCGCAACGGTGATGGGCAGCACTTCGCAGGTACAGAGTATGTTATAGTCGCGCTTGACCGACTATCTTTCTTGTTTTCAACAATTGTCTTTATTCCTTCCTCATCGCTGCTTTTAAAAACATTACTTAGATTTGAAACCCCTCTTTAGCTTCAGGAACATTTTGCAATAAATATATAGCTGGTTTTGGCATTTGATTCATTTTTTTCTTGACTCTTGAAATGCCTGGATACTAGAGGATCCGAGGTAATGAACATTCTATTCAGATCATCGAGGTTGCACTTTTCCCGACTGCATTTTCTCGAAAAATATTCTCGGAAAAACTTGAAATGATTTTTTCGTGCTTCCTGGGCCTCCTCAGTTAATTGACCAATTAGGAGCAATGCATACTTAATTATTCCCGGGCCATGAATGAAAAATTTATGTAAAGTTGGCGACATATTATACCAAGGGTACAATTTTACGAAATGCCAAGCAGTCTCCAAGGCTTAATTTTTGAATTTGTCTACATTAATATCAGGGATGCAAACCGGTTCTGAACCGAACCGCTTATTCCAGCTGGTGAACCGAACCGATCCGGTTTCTTTTTAGAAATGCTGAACCGAAACGAAAACCACAAAGAAAAACGGTTCGGTTCAGTTCTCTGGCGAGTTTCAAGACGTGAATCGCTTTTCTAGCAATGATACTTATAAAATTGTGAATTTTAATCGTTTCCCTAAGATAATTTTTATACGACATTTCGTCCGACCCTCTACATCCTCAGCGATGTCGGATCGATACAACCTTTAAGGCTGACTTGACCCACATTTTACAACACGTAATCCTGTAAGTCTTCTGCAATTGCCCGCCGATCTCTTAATATGCCGTGTCATCAATCTGCGTTCTTTTATTGAAAGTTGATAATGGATTTGTCGTCCTCTAGTGAACAATATTTTAAATTTTCAGGAGTACTTCTTTACCTTAATATAATCTTAGCCTGAAGAGTTTTTTCTCATTTAATATGATAAATAGGGTGTGTAAGATGCATCGTACGTATTCTTTTCTAGCCGTCATTCTCTGCTTTCGAAGGGCATTCCTCTAACAACCTAAAGACGAATCCTGCAAATCCCACATCATTAATTTGGGACATACTTCTAAGTATATTAAAGATATTCAAATGGTGTAGAGGAATTCAATTTCCAAAGAGTGCGAAAAGTCACATTACGACAGAATTCATAATATTTCATAATGTGCCTTTATGAACCACTGAACCGTACCGAAACCGCGGTTCAGTTAGGTCCAAAAACCATTAAATTAACCGAACCGGCGGTTCAAAAACTGTGTGAACCACTGAACCGAACCAGTACTTATTTTCGAGTGCTTTGCATCCCTGATTAATATTATGGTTGCACAAAACAACTATTAATATAGTGTGCATTCTTTCAAGCTGATCGATGTCTATCTTGTTATCTCTGCAGACAATTCTGCGTTTTGAAAAAAATCAACTAGCATTACAAGCTTTTCCGTCAATTATTGAAAGAATTTACTGATGGCTAACTTCAACTTCAGCGTCTTCAACTTGCATCACAGAGTCAATCGGCCGTGTCCCAGAAATCTCTTTCAAGCAAATTCCAACCTAAAGCCAATTCTTGGTGTTCTAGAAATCTCTTTCGGTTGGTTTCAAACCTCTTGTATTTTGTTGAGAGATTTTGGCAAACCAACTAATACACAAACCAACCGAAAGCGACTTCACGAACCCACGAAATTTAATACTGTTTTTAGTACCTTTTAACTAGACTTTCAAAGAAAACGAAATCTCTCGAAGTTCTGGGACACCGACGGATTTTTCGAGCGATTTGCAAACCAACCGAAACCAAAATCTCTAGAGATTTTCAGGACACCCCCGAATAAGTCGGTGAATTTCATATTCATGTAAAACAGTTACAAACAGACATTAAAATCCTCTATTCTGTGAATTCCTTAAAATTGAGTTCGAAAGGTTAACTTTAAATGCGTGTTATGGGAGAACCAAACATCCTAGACTATTTTTCTTTCGGATTACAATGCAATATTTTATCATCTTTAAGATGGCACTTAACATTTTTCTTACAATCAAAGTGAATCGAAGTAACATTCACTTTGACTAAAATCAAATCAGGTCTTTAAACCCATATTCAGACTTTCTTCAATATCTAAAAAAAATCTATTTTGGAGCGACATTTTTTCTAGTCGCCCCAACGTGTGCCGATTTGAACTGCTGACCGTATGCATAACTTTTGCTTTCTCCCTGTGGAATAAGTTCAAGGGGTTTTCAGTAGCACGTCGGGGTCACCAATTTTCAAAATATTGATTTTAGTTGGTTATCCAGAAATCAGAAGTTAACAGAATTGCTCTTTAATAAATTCGGTGTAAATTTATGTGGTTTAGCAAAATTTGCAAATGTTAATTGCTACAAGGCGTCTTAGCGCCACTAACGCTCCAATAAACGCCAAAACCTGCTTAGCAAATTTATGCTCCAGAGAATTTATGGATACATTATTGAATTTTCTATACATTTTCCTGTGTTTTTCTTTCTTTTTTTTTTTTGTTGTTATTTTTGTATATATTTAAATGCAGCTTGTAACAATTTTTCATAATTTAGCCGCTGGCATAAATCAAGCAAGCAAAGTGGAGAGAAAGAGAGAGAGAGAGAGGGAGTTGAGAGTGAGAAAGCGGTGGGGCATCTTTCTAGTCGGTTGTTTTGGCAACAGTTTTACAGTCACCGCACGACAGCGGCAAAAGGCGACACAGCAAAAATAAAATAGAAAGCAAACAATGGCAAACAAGAACTAAAAGGACAAAGCGACGATGTCTGGCACAATTACCAGGCGCCCAAAGCGCAGCCCAGCAACAACAACAACAACAATGAGAACGGCGACGACGATGTCGATTATTACCGTTACTCTTTGGCGTCTTTAATTAAAGCACCAAGAATCGCGGACGAAAGACACAAGTTTAATTTGTTGTAATTAATATGCGAAGCTCCATGCTGAGGTTATGCGTTTCTTTCCCCCTCCCCCTCGCGCAGCAATAAAATTGGCTTAAAAAGGAAGGGGGGGTCGGGTTTCATGAGACTCGGAAAATGCCAATGGAAATGTGGAAAGGATTGCAGAAAATTAAAATGAATAAAGTAATCAGTGAGGGGAAATTGATTACCTTAATGCTTAATTAGTCTGGCTTTGTGGCACCAAAATCTAACGAAAGGGCGCAACAAGCCGTTTCTTTGCATTTTTTTTTTTTTTGAGAGGACTGGTATTGAGTTCGCAACTTACATAAAATGGGGGCCCATTTTCGGTTGATTTAGTCAACTTATACAGATTTAATCCATAACTGTAGTCCTGAACTTCATTTACCAGAGTTCTCTATTAGATTAGAGCTATGCTTAGGGTAATCCATGTACTTAACCCATTTTATGTCGCGCTGCATGAAGTTTTTTCTCTAGAGGTGAAAGTTACATTTCTTGGGTAATAAGGGCCCAGTAAACGCGATATGGTTGTGGCAGATTTTACATCGCTTGACTATATTCACAGGATGACTCACCCGACAATTTCTCGTATGTATCCGACCACGAGAATTACGTAAGTTTCTCTTAACATAGAAATCCGCTTTACCTTAGAGTTGCGGGTTTCAAACGCACATCAGTTATTACGATAGTTTCTCTTAAATTCAAAGTCCGGTTTTCCTGAGAGATGCTGGTTTCAAACGGAAAAGATTCAGTTCTCGATCCGTTTTCGCTATCGAGAAAGTCTCGAGAATGGACCTGAACACGTGCCTCGAGTACTAACGTTTTGGTGCCACAAACTGAGCGAAAGGTAACACTTTTAAGGACCAAAATCGGACACGTTCTCGACAGTTTTGTAAGAGAAAATTTCTGGAAAATGTCGAAATCGGATCCGTTCTCCAGGTCGTTTGTCAGGTGGGGAATGACAATCTTCTGATGAACACGAAAGCCAACTCCAATCGAAATTTTAGTTGTGTGGGTTTCTGCCGATTTAGGGGCTGATTTATTAGGCAATTCTATTTCCACGGATATACTATTTACGATTCTAGAACAGATAGCCAAAAAGGACACCAAAACTGCTTTGATCTTATTGTGATGCGATAGTTTGATAACGCATAAAGCTGTTGTAGTTCCGAATTTAATTTGGCTTGCTGTATAATGTCTGCCTATTCTAATGACGCTTGCTTGGTGGTCATTGGTCCACAAAATATAGTTGACGCCGGAAAGAAAACTTTAAATGGATTGATTTACTTATAACCTATTTTTGTTGTAGGTATCGTATCGTTAGCACTACCTTACTGTACCGGATCGAAGCCGCCATTATCCTTGAAGTGCAGATTTTGCATTATTTTTCTGAACAGTGCCCGCGACATGATGTGATATACATCTGAGACACCAAGTGTTGGATTTGTGTATCAACTCTTATCTATTTGTGGCGACTTGTGGTAGCCAGACCATCTATTAGTTCCAAATAATCTATAAAGTAAGATCGTGTTCAATAATTTGGCAAAGTGCATATTATTGAGTTGCACTGCTAAGCAGGTCCCTTGCTGAATCAAATTGACTGCTACCGCCATTGTTCGATTACTCGAACAGCCACTTTCGCAAGTGTCCTAAGGACTCCTAGAGCTACTTTTTCAAAGGGTTTTCTTTTTAAGGACTACGTTCGACCTTTTCTCAAAATAGTTTACGATTTTTGTAAGAAAATATTTATAGCTTTAGGTTTGTTAGCTTGTTGAATTGATGTCTTCATTATAGGTTATTTTAAACCCCCGCCTGGAGCCAACCTGCAAGGTGGGGGGCGACCTGAATATTCTTTGTGTGAAAGCCAATAAAATTTACTAGAGAATAGAGTAATTAGTCAAACAATTGGTTTCACCAGATCCAAGAGAAATTTTTTTCCAAATAGGCAATATTGCTGTTCGACTAATCGAACAGCGGCATAAAATGGGTTAAACAAGTCTTTTTCGCCACGAAACTTGCTCAGAGCTAGTATCAGGTTTATCGTGCTTATCAGGCTGGTTCTCGGCACTCCTTGCGATTCAACGCCGCAGCAAGTCGAGACTTTCGGTCTAGCTCGCATTCCCTCAGTAAGGCTCACTTCGGCTAGAGTCTTTTCCGTGGGACTCACTCGCCATATCACTGTTTTCGCATAAGCCCTCACTTCTGGCTACATAAAGAGATCACATCAGCTACAGTCTACGCACAAATCTTCAATGTATTCGCCCTACTTAAGCCCTCCAGAATTTCCCAGCAAAGTTATTTGAAGGGTTTTTTAGCAACACGTCGGGGTTACCACCTTTAACCGTGTCTATGCAGGTCTCTTCACTTTAACCCGT